>JAVHNF010069718.1:46407-59862 GCA_034783455.1 Micropsitta finschii | reverse complement strand
ATACCTTTGTTTTGTACCTGTCATTTTAAGTTATTTTCTTGCTTTACTTTGTGTTTATCTTGTAGGTGCTGTCTTCATAATTGTGTTAATTAAGTAATAGTGATTTGACTTTGTCTCCTCATAAAATGCATTTAAGAAGTGACTAAAAGCTGCTGAGAAAGTGTTCCCTCAATAGAAATATATAGCAAAACAAGCAAGAAATGAAAGCAGCCGTGGATTGAGTAAACAGAACTGATGATGCGATGCTTTTACTGAAGGCAGACAAAGACTTGGTCTGGAGTTTCTGCTTCCTGCTATGTTAATATAAATGCGTATCAATTTAGTATTGAGTGTATCAGCCTCCTTTTTCCTTGTCCTCATTCCTGATAAAAGTGGAAGGCAAGACTATAGACCGTGGTATTTATGGCATGTTTAAGTTTGTAAGTCATTTGCTTAAAGCTTCAGATTGTGGAGTTTGAGATTACATCCGGCTTCTTCAAAGTGGGCACCCAAAGTTAGGCATTGAATTTTGCATTTAAGATGATAGATTGAAATGGCCTAATATGGAAAAGTAACAGAGCTGGTAGGAATTGGCAGGGCAAGATTTGCAAGTGTTCATGAACGGTGCCAATTAAGCCACTTCCCAAAGGAAATCCAGGAGGCAATTTTATATCAAATCCTAGAATCAACTAGGTTGGAAAATACCTTGAAGATTATTAAGTCCAAGCTCTACTCCAGCACCTCCAAGGCACCACTAAACCATGTTACCAAGGGCCTCATCTACACGATTTTGTAACTCTTCCAGGGATGGTGACTCCACCACTTCCCTGGGCAGCCTGTTCCAATGTCTGATGACCCTTTTGGTGAAGAAATTTTCCCAAATGTCCAGTCTAAACCTCCCCTGGTGCAGCTTGAGGCTGTTTCATCTTGTTCCATCACTTGTTGCTTGGAAGAAGAGACCAGCCACCTCTTCTCTTCATCCTCCTTTCAGGTAGTTGTAGAGAGCAGTAAGGTCCCCCCTGAGCCTTCTCTTCTCCAGAATAAGTACCTCCAGTTCCCTCAGCTGTTCCTTATCAGATTTGTGCTCCAGACCCTTCACCAGCTTTGTTGTTCTTCTCTGGACCGGCTCCATCAGGGAGAAGTGTTACACACCAAAAATGTTGACCTGTGTTCTCTTCTGAAATGCCATTGTCCAGATTTCACAGTGTGTGTTGCGCTGTTCCTAGTAACACAGTTATGGTTTTGTCACTAGGTACTTTATCTTCAACGGCTTAGAGTCTGGTGATAAAATTTTTCTGAGAAGTTTAATTTTGCCTGTTTTTCAGTGGCAAGGAGCCAGCTCCGTGCGTGGTGTAAATTGGACTCTTTCCATTTACTTCAGTGTAAGATACATCATTTGAAATCAAATTAAGCAGCAAGCATGGAATGTGAAAAAGCAGCATATTAATGCTTCAGGATAGGATTTCAACTGCAAGTGAAGGAAGTGTCTTGTTCATGACCCCAAGATGTGACCGCAGAATAAATAATAAATCCTGACAATGACAAATGCTTCCTTATCCTTCTAAAGATAGTATTCCCTGTTAAAATGAAGGTGATCCCACCTCAGTTTCTCAGCCAGAGGTGTGCAGCTAGAAGTTTGTCAAGCAGATGCTTTAATGGGGTGGTAATTAATAAGGATAAAGAAGGTTACCCTGTTTCCAAAATGACCACCAGCTTGTGCAGTAAAGGAGTTTCAGAACACTGATGTTTATTTCGTAGGCTTTGCAAGCATGTGTGACAACCGTGTTGGTGTGATAAACTGTAAGTGCTCCAAAGGAGCCATCATGGTCAGTTTTGTCATTGATATGTTGGCTCTGAGTGATTTACCCTCTGTGGTATATAAAATAACTCAAAGGAGTTGCTGTGGCCTGTTGATCAAATCTATACTGGAGGAACCTTAGGAAAGCTGCTAGATCTATTGCTCTAAAGCCTGTCTAGATGCAGCAGGTTTTGTTACCAGCGTGGTTGCACCAGCTTTCCGTGACTTGAAGCAACATGTTTTCATATTCGTGAGTGGAAGTGAAATATGTTTTCAGATTGCTCAAATACTTTTATCCATTTTCTCTTTAAGTTTACTATGTCACTTAGAAAGCAAAAGCAAATGTTTAAAGACATGTAGTTTGTAATGTGCCAGCTGAGAAAAGGGGATGGAAGATGAAGCAGGTACACCTGCCACCATGCTTCTCCTCCTTCATTTCTTGGTCCACAGCAAGTGTGCTGGTTCAGGAAAGAAAAATGCAGGTATTAAAGCCTAACAGTATTTGAAGGGAATCTTGTTCTGCCTAGGTCTGGTCTGGTGTTTGCTGTTGCTGGCAAATGTGTGCTCTGACAGTTTGTGAACTTCTGTTGTGAGGACTTGCGCCGTCCATTCACTCTGGGAGTGAAAAGGCTGGAGATCTGGTTTGGCTCTGTCCCGAGTCTGCTGGGTGTGTTTTGAGAACTCTGGTATCCATTTGAATTTCAGGCACTCTATGTATGTGTCCAAGGATTTATGCCTTTTCCTGGCGCTGTGTCCCATGACTTCAGGACTTTGCCAGCCAGTGTGAAGATTGTTTTAATGAAAATGTCTTTCAAAATTTGGTTTCCACTACAGGGACCCTACCTCCAGCCCTGTTGATTCCTATTGACTCTAGTAGGAATCAGAGGGAGCAGCACTTTAAAGAGACAGCTTTAACAAGTAACTCAAAGGTGGTAAAGGCAAACTAAATAATCTGCCTTCAATGACCTTTACATCCCATTTTCAGGAAGGTGTAATCCCCCATATTCTCTTGGTAGGAAAATCTTCCTGCTCCGACCTGGAAACTTTGCATGTGCCTCATTTTCATTGGACTTGTATCCAGCCAGCTGTTCCATTGAGGTTCTTATTTTCTTCTGAGGACCTGGTTGGCTGTGTTTCATTAGATTTTATCTAAGCTTTTGTACTTATGAAGGTAATGGTTATACAGCGATAGACTTAGTCTTGAGGTGGAGTTTCAGGGTGTTTTATCTCCTTTGGAGCTGTTGGCGTCAGGGTGCAGATCTCAGGGCACTTGCATGCATCCTGGTATCTTCATTCCTGCATTACAGGTAGGAAACTGAACTGCACAGGGCAAAACGTTTTGCTTGGGAAGCAGAACAAAATCTCACCCACCCAGCCTAGTGCTGCATCCATGGGGGCTGTGGGGAGGCTTGCAAGCACCTGATAGACACTTTGAGAGGCATCAGGAGGGAAGAGGTGAATGTGGGCTGGCCGGGTTTGCCTCTAACCCATGCCAGCCATGGCCGTAAGGGAGCTCATGGACCTGTTTGTGCAGCATTGCATTTTTGGGTTTTTTTTTGACTAAATATAATTTGACTCTAAAAAAACCCAGACCTCTCAAAGCTCCGAAGTGGCCAGAAGGATTCATTCCTCTGACAAGTAACTTTAACAACATGTCTTCAATTGAGTCCATGTGTCCGCTTTCAGACAATTTCTACTGGAAATGCCTTCACAAGTAAATGCATTGCTGTAAATAATCAGATTTCAAACACTACAACTCCAAGTCATTTGGAGTATAGTCCTGGAGCTGGAATAACAAACATACATAAAGCTGGCTGCCCTAATGCAGAAAAAGGAACTTAAAGGCAAAGTCCGAACCAGGAAATGCTGCCAACTTAAGGCAAAGTAAACTGAGAGCAATAAATCAAACTGAAAGACGTATTTTATTGTAGAATGAACAATACAGGGCCTGACGTTTCCACAGGCAAGGCACAAATATCCTTTTACTATCAAAACCAAAAGCTTTTAAAGCTTCAAAAGGAGCTGCAGGCAAAGGAGCAAATAAATGACAGGCAGAGCTGGTCTGACGGGGCTTTGTGGGTTGTGTTATAGAGGTCTTAGAAGATTCACAGATGTCTGCTTGCCCTCCAAGCATCACTGCTGACCATGTCATCCCCAGCTGCTAACGCTTGCAGCAATTTCGGGCAGGTGAACTAAAACAGCTTAACAAGTTTGCTCCCTTCAGCTGAGCTGCTGTGAGCATCTGTGATACGAGCCCATCTCCATTGCAAGGCAGAATGCATCAGCTTGCACTTCTTTTGCTGAAGATGCTAAAATCAACCTTCTGATAAAGATTTAAGCCAACATTTTGAGCTTGTGGTAGGGACTTCTGGCAGGGGACAGCTCAGTTGAGAGGAGATACCTCCTTGAGCTCTCCTGGCTTGGTTGCAGTTAATAATGAGCTCTTGCCCAGGCTGTTGCTGTGAGGCCTAATTCTCTACCTGCTGTAAAAGCAAGCAGGAGACTGAACCCAATGGATGATGTTGCATTTTGCTTTTTAACTTTTGCTTTACTTTGTCGTTCAGTGTGTCAGCTCTTCTGTAACCTTACACATGGAGTAAATATCCCCTGACTGCTGCAGAGACAGAGTTTTCCCAACCAAAGGCAGACAGCTTTCCGGAAATGGGGAAAAAAGATCCTCTCTGCTATCCTCTTCTCTATGGAGGAAAAGCAGAGGGGTCATTACAGTGTGTTGTGTTCACACCTGAGCAGCCTGGGCATCTTGTCACCCTTTTGGAATATACTTCAGAGTGCCTCATGGCGGTACTCAAGTCTTAAGAGTTCCCTTTGCACCCCAGGTTGCAAAGCAAGCATGTGCTGGAGCCTGGAAGGTGACTGCAGCCTGCAGAGGCCTGTGGCCGCCTTTCCTGTGCCTTGTCTCCATAGGGCTCGTCCGCAGACTGCTGTGGGTGACATTTGGCCCACACAGGAAGATAAGATTAAGACTGAAAGGAACTTCCTAAGTCATCAAGTCCTGTCCCCTGCTGTTGAAGGCAACCACATCATATGATGTCTTTCAAACACTTATCTAGTTCCATCTTGAAACCATTTCGGTTTCTTGCCCTCACTACTCCTACTGAGAGGCTGTCTTTCTTCTCGTGGTTATAAACCTTCTTCTAATTTCCAGCCTAAATATGTCCAGGGCAGTTTAGGCTGTGTTTAATAGATACTAAGAATATAAATTAGTCACCAGCTTTTATTTATGTGCATCAAGCTTTTGATACACATGTATATAAGGCCCCTCTGCTGCCGTGTGTATTTTGTGCTCATGGGGAGATATCTGGATGAGGGGGAAGGGGGCCAGCCCTGCTGGGTGCCCCGGTTCAGGGAGAAGGGGGTGACCTGGGGAGTCAAGGGGAAACGGGGGGCAAAGGGGAGCAAGCGGAGACGGAAAGTGAGGAATGGGAAAGGAGAAGACAGCTGAGGCAGGGCAGGGGTCAGGAACGAGGTGTGAGAGGCAGTGAGGCCTGATAATGAGGAGTGGAGAAATTCTGGAACAGAACGTGGGGGGGAAAGGCGCTTTTAAGAAAAGCAAATGGTGATGCAGATAAAACATAAGGAACCAATATGAAGGCAACAGGCAAGCAGATAAGGAATGTGAGGGAAAAGGGGAAGATTCACAGAGAGTTCAGAGCAATGAGAAAAGAAACCAATTCAGAGATGAAGCTCAAAACTGTTTCAAGTGTGGGGTATCCCACTTGTTGGGGCAAACTCCAGTTCTGATGCACAAGCTGGCTGGGCCTAAGCTCTTCTCCCAGCTGCAGGTCCCATGAAAGGGAAGTGCAGGCTTAGTCTTTAATAAACAGATGTCCGTAGAGAGGCAAATCTGTGTTTTCCGAGAATATTCACATATTATTTCTGAGGAGGGTGGGGACTTGAAGAGGGGATGAAAGGTACAAAGTTGTTGGGTGATGTTTGCTGGTACTCAACAAAGCTCCTCGCTCCGCTGGTCTGTCTGAAGTTGCATTGTTAATATGGCAAATATGAATGCTAAAGGAGAAGCCGTTCCCCTTCATCAAAGCACAGTTTAAATAGCAAAAGACAATTCTTAACAGAGCAGATAATTTTAAAAAGGGATGGGGCTTTTCCCCTCCCTGAGCCTTGCACACCATGGCACTGCTGCGTAAAAAGACTTGTGGATGAAGTGAGAAAAACATGGGTCTATAGGCATATGCATTGGGGATGACAGAGACCTTTGTACTGAGCTAAGGGAGCAGATTTTGCAATATTTCAGGCCCTACTGACAACACTGTGACACTGCTTACTCGAATAAGAGGCAAATATAGCTGTCTCTGGGATTATTTCCTTCCTCACCACCCTTTCTAGAGGGCTGCTTAACAAATCTGTTTATTAAGAGGGTATTTTTAGTGTACTGAATACCTCTCTTCCAGGGCATAGCCTCTAGGTCACTTTGGATATGTCATTAAAACTCCATCAGAGCATTAGAGTAAATAATCTTTTGTCCTTGCTTTATCTATGGAATTTTTATGGACATGCACATGGTCATGAAGAGCCTTTAATTGACTTTGTGACTTTGCACATTGCTATGAGTCCCTCAATTCGCATTCATTCATGAACACAACTGTCATGCAGAAATAAGACATTTTATCACCTTAGTCTGCTAAGTTGCTGAATTTTTTGAGTATATTCAAAACACACCAAAACAAGTGGTGTTAGTCTCCATAGAAAACACAACTATTCCTGCCTTTTCCTTAAAGGAAGATCTGGCAGTGGATATACTGATGGTTATCTTCTTACAAGAACCTACTTGCTTATATGCCAATTCAGGAAATGAAATATCCACTTCTAGATTTCAACTTGCATTTATCTAAAACTTCCTCTACCACACAGGCTATTAAGCAGATGTGGCAACAACCTCGATTCATCCTTCTTATAAATCTACTTTATGACCAAAATTTAGATGTATAAGTTACTCAAGATGAATCTTATCCTATCACTTTACCTTTTTCCTGATATTATGTCACTTCAGATATATGTGCTTTTACACAGTTAACTTCTCTATTTAAAAAAACCAGCCAAACACCTACCTTACTTTCAGCTGCCTAGGAAGAATGATTAATTCTCAAACCCCACAGATTAAATAATACAGAAATAATTATTTGTGATTCTTGGCTTAGATTCTTGGTATTGGTAGGTAAGAATTGGTAGGCAATTTGAGATACACCATAGCCTGTGTAATAAAATGAAGATATTTGTCAACAAATCATGAGCATTCATGCTGGGTTTGTGGCAAACAATGTTTAACTTGGTTGCGTTTTGCTAGTTTATGTGATCAAAGGCTCATTTCCACAGATACAAGAGAGGTCAGAGGAACAACAGACAGGGGAACCCCAATAATCTCATCAGAGCAGGAGGGGCTCCTGAAGTGGCTCCTTCCCAAGCAATCCCAGGGGAGCTTCAGCCTATGATGCTTGGCTAGCTAGCAGGATAGTCTCCCACATTCACCTTACAAACTGAAGAGGAGGCTTATTGATCCAGGGACATGACATTCAATATGGGATACCAAGCATATCCTTTTGGGATTGAGCCAGGCTTATTCTGGGATGTTCAGATCAGGGACCAAAGGCATGGAAAGAGAGGTGGACTGGGAAAGAGTGGATTTAAAGGAACCAGTGGTGTATAGACAGGCTCCTGGTCAGCATGCTGCCCTGAGCTTGATCCCCACAGTCTGTTCTGCCTTCTCATTACACTCCATTTCTAGCTCCATTCCTGGCTTCAGGGACCTCTGTTCTGTGTGCACTTGCACAAATCCTGGGGATTTGAGTGCAGCAGATGGAGCAGGACCAGGGGTCTCAGGAGCCTGTGTTGTCTGTGGGAGATAAACTAGAGAAACCATAGAATGCGTGCACTGTGTGCAGGTGTGTATGACAGTGTGTAATCACTAGTATGCATCAAGTTTGACTAGCCTGTGAGTAGGGCAAGAGGCTCAGCATCTGTGTATCAGAGCAGTCATTAGTCTGCCCTGAATCCTGGAAGGACCGACCAGGGGGTCTGAGAGTTGGCTATCTGGGGAAACAGGGGGTTCATGCCACCCACTGGAGAGAGCACGGGGGTCGGGGGTGGGCTACTGGAGGGACCTTAGATCTGAACCACCTCCTGGTATGACCCGCAGTTACATGTGTGTTTGTATACGTGTGAGGCAGCTGGGAGACCAGAGGACCAGAGCCAGCTACTGTACAGACTGTGTGTAAAGCTAGTTAGTGGAGGGATCTGTATGTATAGATGTATGTAAGTACATATATATTTTTCAGTAAGAGGCTGAACGGTCAGAATTGGTAATTGGATTTCAGCTGGCTGTGTGTGTAGGTATGTATGATGTATGTATCATGTGTATATGCCTATTAGGAATAAATAGTTTACACAACCAAGGTAAGTATCTGAAATCAAGGGGAATGAATCTAGACTTTTGATGTTAATCTGTAAAAATTTCTACAAATTGTAGTCATGAGATCTAAAAAGGTAACCATTTAAATCTCCAGACCAAAAAATGCACATTTGTCGTACATTTTTTTGAGAAAACCCAAAGTCAAGGGTGCACCAAGATCATAAAAAAATAATAAGCTGTGGAACTGTCAGGCTTGGAGAAATAAATATGCGCTATTCTGGATGCAATTTATTGGCAGCTGCAGGTAATCTGAGAGACAATATAACCTAAATGATTTATGTGTACTGAGAAAGCAGGCCTAATTCACCTCAGGAAAAGTTGTCTCAGTTGCAGTCATTAAGTCAGTCTGAGTTCGGCCCCATATGCTTCTAATATGCCTGTACACCTACTGTGTTTCTAACTCTGTCCCAGTTTGAAGATTACCAAGTAACAAAGAACCTGCTAGGAAAGCCTGTTCTTTGGTACATGCTATCAGCATCCTTATATCCTGTGCTTTCCGAGAGCTTTCGGTCACAATGAGGTACACTATTTACTCTGGGACCCCTAATCTTGTGTATGACATGTACACAGTTTCAGGCTACATTTACATATATATTGGCTTTATTTTCTGGCAGAAGGGTGGTACTTCATGAAAACAGTGGAAGCATTTTCATGAAGCCATCTTTGTTCACAGTGTGCCTGTGTTCTTCCTAATTTCCTTTTCCCTTTAATAAGGAAGCAATAAAGCCTATTTTTAAATCCTGCATGTTTCCAGGAGCCTAGAAATGAAACAAAAGGTACTATAAATAAATATGTTCAGACAAAAATACATTAGGATAGACCTCATTGCCAAACAATTCAAGCTGCTAGAAGAAATTAAAGTAGTTGCACAGTTGTTTCTTTAAGTAATTGTGGCTACTGCCTTTCCCCAAATGGACTGTTTGAACAACAAGCTCATCCTTTGAGCCGTGGAGGTGGACTTTAAATTATCAGTCTGGTATTTTAGAATCCAGTCTGGGCTGGATGTTTCTACCTGGAAATTGGGATTGTCTGTTAGATCCTAAGACATAATTTTAACCATGTAATTCCTTGATAGGGCTTCATGTTTTACAGATCTCTGCTGAGAGTTCTTATGTTATTTCACAATTATTAAAGCTCTGATTGCCAGCTGTGCTTGTGACACAGATTGGAGCTAAAAGTGCTATGATTAGCAATGGTACACAGAGTTTAGCAATGATAAGGCTGCTCTGCCCACCAGACTCACCAGTAAGGCAAGTTGTGAAAAACAAATGTGGGTGATGGAGTTTTGATGTAGTACAAGACTAAGCAACTATAAGACATGGTCTTCAACATCCTTTATGTTCCCCTTCCTTCCTCTTGAACAAGTCTACATCTATTCTTATAACATTTAAGCAAAGTGGTAGGTATACACTGCAAATCTAGATAAGAAACAGAACAAGTGTAATACCTAAGGCATAACAGTCATTGCAATTGGAAGATGATTCTGCTCATTGATTAAAATGCTATCTATGCAAAAAAATAATAAATATTTACCAAAGGAATACTTGGACCTTACAAACCCTGTTTGGTTTAAATTAATGAATTGCAAATATGATAACATATGTAGCAGATTTTTTTTTTTTTCTACACAAAAAGGTCTATATTTGCAGAGGACATACCAGGGAATAGAACAAGTAAACACACATAAATGAAAGCTGCTAATTTGAAATATGAAAACCATGTATAAAGTTTGTTTTGATATCTGTCACCTTGATAGTATGAGAGTTTGAGCTGCATAAACGGCATAACAGTATGATCATAAATGCTGACTGAGGTTGACATAAATGTGCATAATTTTGGGTAATCTACAGCAGTTAGTCTATTGCATTTACCAAAGGAAATGTTTGGAAGACTGTATATGCATAAAACTAATGTTCATAATGAAAAATTTTTCAAAGAGCTGTTTCTTTTCATTTTTTCTGCTGTATTGTTTATTGACTCTTCAATTCTCCTGCTTTGCTAAGAAGGTTTAAGGGATAAAACCTAAGTTGCAACTCTGGTCATACGTGAAGCCCAAAGTAGGTCTTGCTGCATAACTTTCTTCTGTGCTTTGATTGAAAACTAATGCTTGATTTAGTAATAAAAAATTCATCAGTTTCTGTCGCATAATGTAATAGTTTCAGTGGGATTCATCGGAGTCAAACAAAAGTGATGAATTAACTCAAATGTAAGCTGATTGCTACTAACATGGATGTGATGGAGTGGTGGAAGGAAAACGTGTACAGTGGCAGCATGGAGAAATCTGGAGGCAGTCAAGAAGAGACCATGTGTGCCATTCATGTTCTCATTAGACTGAAGACACACATAACTGAGACAAATATTTGAGCCTGGCTCTTGGCTGCACTTCCATAACAGTCCAGTAATTTGATGTTGCTACTGGGAAAAGAGGGTGGACATTTTTCAAAGTGTGGATGTTTATTCAGTTGAAGCAGAAGTCTTACACAAAACACTGTGGGACTGGACATAGAATCATAGAATCATAGAAGAGTTATGGTTGGAAAGGACCTTAAGATCATCTAGTTCCAACCCCCTTGCCAAGGTCAATGACACCTCACACTAAACCATTCCACCCAAGGCCTCATCCAGCCTGGCCTTGAGCACCGCCAAGGATGGAGCACTCTTGAAGTCCAGGGCAGTGAGCTTGCTGCACGCTCTTCTCACTGTCCTGAGGATCTCGAATTTGACCATCTCATGATCACTGCATCCAAGGCTGCCTTGGAGCATCACATTTCCAACCAGCCCTTCCCTGTTGGTAAGCATGAGGTCAAGCATGGCACCTCTCCTTGTCGGCTCCTCTATCACTTTCAGAAGGAAGTTGTCTTCCACACAATCGAGGAACCTCCTGGATTGCTTGTGCCGGGACGTTTCATCGCTTCTACAGATGTCAGGGTGGTTGAAGTCCCCCATGAGAACAAGGGCCTGCGAGCCCTATCTAGTGGCTGCTAATAGAAACAATAATTAATAATCAACATTTTGTGCTAGTGGTGTAATTATGAGCTTCCACTGAACAACACATGAACATCCAATACCAGGCAATCCTGTCCTTCAGGTTATTACCTGAAAAGGTTTTCAAGACAGTATCATATAAAATGGTCCTTACTTCAAGTCAGGATTGTATCATCCTATCATCCTACCAAAAGCAGGTTAAACTAAGATGTTTGGATGTTTAAGACTGCCAATCACTCACCAATTATGATAAAAGAGGTTAATTCTGAAATTAACCTTTTAATTTTGCTAATTTGTTAAATTGTGTTTCTATCTCCAAAATATAATGCATTAGGAAAACGCGCTTTTTTCTTTTTCCTCTTTTTTAAAGAAATACTTGGATTCCCACAGGCCAATAAGAGCCAAGTACATATGACAGATATGTTCACATGAAGTATCCACATTTATTCCATCCTTTAGAAATGCTTGTTCCTTGGAGTAAAGTTTTGAATACTCTTCAGCTTGAGGTTCCAGCTTTAACCCAACCTGGAACACAGTTAATATCAGCAGACAGAAAGGAGACATGAAACTCATCCCTGGCAGTGTTAAAGGCCAGGTTGGACAGGGTCTTGGGCAATGTGAGGTAGTGGGAGGCATCCCTGCCATGGCAGGGAAGTTGGAATCAGATGATCTTAAGGTCTTTTCCAACCCAAACCATTCTATGATTTTATTATTGGATTACCCTCTTTCCAGCCTTTCATTATGTCAAAAGAGACTGCGTTTAGCACCAGTATATGTCTGCAGGAACTGAAAATCTCTGATGTTTTTCCTTTTGTTATCCCTCATTACCTTCTACTTCCTCAGCTGTTGCCAAGCTCGCCATTAAAGTTAGCGGGAATTGATCTGCAGAAGATGGTAAGCAGTGGAAACCTTTCTCCCTAATTTTGCAGGGCACGCTCCAGTCTCATTCATCACATTCTGGTGCTGATGAGTGATGATAACACCATCACCAGTGGTGTAGCGTATTGCTGGTAGTGCAATAAACGTGCAACCTAAGGATAAGGTAAGGTTTCATATGGCTTTGAGAGGTCTGAAACAGTATCATAAAGCTAATGGAAGTAGGTCCTATCTGAACATCTCTCAAGGGAAGGCAAAGAGCTTTTTCCACCCAAATGTCTTAAGCACAGCCTAAAGTGCAGTCTAAACCATGAGAGGGTTTTTAGGCAGTTTGCCAGATATACTGTCATTACAAAGTGCAGCAAAAGGACTTTCATCAGAAAATGTATTTTAATTTTATTCTTCACTGAAGTTCAGTGTAGTTCAATGCCTAACTGCCCTAAATAGGAAGTAAAAAAGTCTCAAATGGATCCGCTCTGTGCTGCCACAGACTGAACTATACCCCATACTGTAGTCAGCTCAGGCTATCTGCAGCTCTCAGTCCTGTGCAGAACGGAGCAGTTAGGCAAAGGATTTTGCATCAGCTGTTGATCCCTGTTGATTTGCCTTGAGGATAGAGATCTCTCACTTCAGAGCCTTCAGACAGACACCACACTTCACCAGCACAAGCTCACTTTACAGAAGCATTTACTCTGAGTGCAAGGAAATACAAGTTTTTCACAACCATTCAGCTCCATTGGATTTAGTTGGCTTAAGGTTTGAATTTTAAGTACCCACTTACAGAGGGAGAACAAACAAGTGGTAAATACACTACACTCAGCACACAATACAGCAAGGTAGCATGATCTCTCCTAAAAGGTCAGACACAAGTGTTGTGAAATCACAACACTTAGCACATCAGTGACACCAATCCTGCCTACTTGAATGTGGCTGGGATTGCCCAGCTTTTTGACCAGGCTAATTAGTACTGTAACACCAGGGTCACCTAATCCCTGCACTATCTGAAGACAACTGGGAAACTGAGAAGGAAATAGAACAAGAGCATTGGCTCAAGACAAGCAGAGGCCTGTCCTCCACTCACAGCTTGTTGCTATGCTATCACCATTAAGGCGTGGGGCTCACGAGGTCCAAACCAGGATGCCCCTCACCACAGCACTGTTGAGCCTGCAGCCAAAGCACTGGACCTGCTGCAAGTGTGCACTAAGCAGAAAGAGAAAGGAGCCAGCTGAAGGCAATGGGCTTCACCATTTCTTATGAGCAGCTGAAGTGACAGGCTGTACCACTGCCAGCTTCAGCACAGTTTCAAAACGAGCTACAACATTTTCCCCAGTGAGAATCCAAACAAAATCTTCTAAAGACAAAGAAGCGTCAC
>JAVHNF010069718.1:22712-35550 GCA_034783455.1 Micropsitta finschii | reverse complement strand
AAGCACATCCCTACAGGTTCATGACAATCCAGTCATACGTGCCTCATTTGTTTACTTCTAGTTTACATTTGCCTTCCATATTTCATCCAGCATAATTTGAGACTACCTGGCTACAAAAAAAAAAAACCAAACAACACACCCCTCCCCAAAAAGCCCACCCACATTATTACCATTCTGATAGTACTGCCATTAGAAGCTAAAGATGAGGACATCTTTAACTTATGCAAAAATTCACCAGCAAATCCAATTCTCATAAACATTAAGTTTAGACAGCAAGGATTTCAAATACTGTTAGCTTGACTCTGAAAGTCAGAATCACATGACTACAGTTATCATACTCTTTATTAAAATTTGGCAATTTCTACCAAATTTGAAAAAGGAGGCGAAATTTAAGTGGGAGGAGAAGAAATTATGTGATTCATTCTAGCTAGCCTTTGTGGTTGAAGTGAGCAGAAATTAATTTATCAACCAGCGACTACATTGCTTTGAAAAGCCACAGCACTTGCTGCCTCTTGCAGTCAGTAGCTCAAATGAAGGCACATATGGGAAAAGAGCTGAAAATATGGTATCTAGGTAACATGAGGACATGGAAGATAAATGGGGGGCTAGATGGTATAAATGAAGACTACAGATATCCATTGAAGAGCTGAACATAGGATGGTGCAAGGGGAGAGAAAGAAATTCTATGTGAGATTGGATTACTGCAGCTAGAGTATATAAGATAAACTGTAAAATAAGGTTTTCGTTTCTTTTACCTACTCACACATTTTTTCATCTAATTTTTGTCTAATTATATGCAGAAACCAGTAAAAAGTTTCTGCACCTAAAGTGTGTAAAAATCTGTTTAAATACACACATATGTGTATAGGCGTATGTAGCAAATTCCTCTCACTGCTGGCAACATGGAAATGAAAGCATATCTGATGATCTTTGGAGATGCATGCATGTCTAAGAATTTCTAAAAAATCAGCCATTCACTACAAACAGTTTAAAACAGCGCTGAGCAAGGGCCTCCATGAGAAACCTCATTGCCCATGGCTGTCGGCAAGTGAAAGCTGGCCTTCATCAAGGAAAGGTATTTAAAGACAGAATCACAGCATGGTTGATGTGGACTGTAGGGAGGGACTTCTGAAGGGCTCTAGTCCAAGTCCAAGACCAATACCCTGCCTCACAGCAGGGTTAGTCTGAATGCAATAGGAGGTTGCTCAAGACTGCGTTAATTTTGAGCATGTCCAAGAATTGGTGCTCCATAGCCTCTCTGGGAACTAATCCCAGTGTCCAGGCACTCCTATGCTGAATACTTTTTCCTTCTATCTACTTGTATTTTTCCCTGCTGCAGCTTGATCCTGTTGTTCTTTTGCTGTGCATCACTGTGAACTGCCTGTCTTTGCCTTCTCTATTTATACCCTACTAGACATCTGTATCTTACGTGTTCTCCAGGGTGAACAAACCCAGCTCCTTCAGACTTTCCCTGTACATCAGAGGGATATGCATGTTAATGATTTTCTGTAGCATTACTTGCTTAAGCAGAAATCTGAAAAGTACAGAACACTTAAAGCTTGAAAATTCTTATTGATATGGATTCTTATTGATGTAGCCAAGTGTCTGTATTTGGCAGGCTCACTCTCACAAGCTGGAACTCCTGGACTGTTATAATTTTAGCTCAATATTAGAAAGATAAAATGGCTTTAGCCTTTAGCTATCAGCTGTTTTCAGGGGACTGGGTATTTTAAGCAGTGCCAAATTAGACCTTACCACAGCAAAATGCAGGAGATCACTGCCAACTTCATTCCTTATTTTTTGGAAAAGATCCACTACTGTTTTGCATGGACCACACCAGGCTTGAAACACATCAACAACTGCAAGCAGAAAAATTGGTAAAAATGAGGTGAAAATGGGTCAGTTTAGACACAGACCATTACAGTTGGTTTGTGCACTCTTCTACTTTGCAACATAAGCATTTGGAAGGGCGCAGCTGAAAGATGCCAGTGCAATATGAAGAATCTTGAAAACCTCTGAGGATTGAAGTCTTCTACCAGAACTTCCCAAGCTGCAACTTGTGGCTGTCTCAACTAGTTCTGTCTGGAGTGTGGCAAGACCCCTGTTGAATGCTAGAATGGCTATGGATTCAATTCTGAAGTAGAAATTATCATCCTCTTTCAGGCTTCAAATGCTAGATCTGAGAATGAAATCACATTATAAATTAACAAGCTAATAACAATAATATGGAGGAGTCTTTAGAAGAAACATTGGTATGTTCCTCATAAATGATGAGGGCTACAACCTCCAGCTAGTCACACCTCTATTAGTGTATTTCTTCCATTCAGGGCCAGAGGAGTAGAGGAACTGCCTGAATGTCCATATCACTAGTAACTGATTCCTGATAGTACTGGTGTCTTTTTGACACAGAACAAAACAATCTATTATATTGACCAAACCCTTACCAATGAGTCCTTTGAGACACAGCATTTCTTCCCAAAGCTCCTGGCTATTGATGTTAATCTGTATGAAAATTTAAAAACACAGTAAAGCAATGGTAAGTCATCAGGTACTACCCTGGCTGCTGCAAATATCTTGACAAATCACTTTAAAGCTTGCCTGAAGAGATGTTACCCGAGCACTCAAAACTCTTTTGACTGCAATTCTTTCACCTTTGACCAGATAGGCAAGGCCAAGATGTGCTAGAAAGTGTGTGGAAGACCTCAGAGAACAAGCAGCTGAGAAGTCAGATATTCTCACACCCAAACTCATTCCTTCCCCCTTTCCACATGCTTTTGCTACTATTTGATGCCAGCTCCAAGACAGCCATCAGTAAGCCAGCTAACTCTAGAAAACCTTATCAGAGACTCACAAGAACCAAGGAAAGACAGATGGAAACGGTGGCAACATTCAGCCAAGAGCAAGCCTTCCCCTGTTTAGTGGCAGCAACTACTTGAACAGCCTTGTTACTTGGGGACCCCACACTCAGTTTACAGTGAGACTAAGTCACCCCCTGTTCTGAGGGGTGACTGTGGACATGGTCCCCTGCATCCTACCAGGACTTCTGGCTGGTTGACCAGAGCCCTAAGTTTATCCTACCAGGCTGTGCTGTGTATGGCACAAGAGGGAAGGTCTGTAATACCCGTACAACCTCAGACTTTTCCTGGCACCCTCCTGCTTTTATGGCAACACCCATGCAGCAAGATCTGAAACCAGGGAAGGGCTCCAGATATTCCTCCTGTGCCTTGGCTTACCATACAGCCCTGCAAATTTGCTGGTACCAGGAAGAACAGCAAGCAGCAGGGATCAGAGACTCTGAGCTCCCTACCACACTTCTCTCCTTCGCTATAAGAGAAACACAAAGAGCTACTTTGCTTTCACTTAAATGGAAGACTGATATGTAATGTTTAACACAGGTTAACAGCTAACACAGAGCCACTGGCAGATAACCGGACCAGTTCTCTGCAGGCTGCCTGGGTCACAGCACAGGCTTGGAGGAGAGCCACACAGACACCACTAGGTTGCAGGGACCTCCTATCAGAGCCAGCATGGTGCTCAAAAGCAGTGTGAGGTTGTGGCCTGGGCTGACGTGAGCATTCAGAGTGCTACTTCGACATGCTCATCTCCAGCACACATCCTACTTTCCTCACATCTATTTCAGACCCAATTCTCATCCCATTTTACAAGCATGATGATTCTCCACCAGCAGTTTCTCACCTTACCTGCACACATGATATGCTAGTTCCTTAAAACGTTTCAGTCTTGATAAACTAGTAAATACACAGCTTTCACAATGTCTGGTCACTAGAGGGTGATCTGAGCTCATCATGTCCTTAGCTGAATTACCAGCTGCTACTTAAAGACTTCCAAAACATATGAACAACAGAGATTTAGGCTGGAAGAGGTCTATGGAGTCCTTAGTCTAATCCTCTGCTCAAAGCTCAGTATTAGAGCAAACTGCTCAGGGACTTACCCAGTCAAGGATGCCCTAGACAATCCCATATTGTGCCACATACTATTTTATCCCATGTTTCCTTTTATTAGAAAGGAAAGTATCCTCAGCATCTTCCCCATCTTACAGGACTTGCCCTGTAGTATGTACTTAGAAAAACACAATAAGCTTATTAAAAAAAAAAAAAAAAGGCTCCTTGAGAAATGTAAGATCTGGTTTTGTTCATCCTGAACAATGAGGATTCCTAATAACTTTCTCAGTTGGCATCATTAACCCTAACTACATTTAGTCTACCCTGGAAGACAGTAAGTTTCAGTAAGACCAGCTATTTTACAATAATTAGCACCAACATGCATTAAAGGACTGCTAAAATTGCAAAGAATACTAAGAGTGGAAACTCCAGTGCAAATTAAATGGCCTCATACAGACTTCCAGAGTCCAGCATCTCCCAAAGAATGGTGAGTTGGTCCATCACCTCTATCTGTTCTCTTTAACACATGTTCCCAAGCCTACTTGTATTTAGAGAACACCTTTAGAATTAAGTAATGTAATGATTCCAGTTATCTCTAGTGCTGGGACCACCCTCACACAGAACATTCATGAATTCAAATGATTTCGGATAACTATTTGTTATAACGAGTTAAAGCCTGAGTTGAACTGATGAGACTGAGGTAACCTTCAAAATGCTTTGCTAATTTGGATGCCCTGAGGTTGCTAGGACTTGGCTCTTCTCTAATACAACCAGAACCTTTCTAGGACATCACATTATGTCTTACACAAAGTTCAGATTTCATCTGCAGATGTGAACAATCATATTTTTCCAAGTCTAGACCTAGCTTTCCCTTAGTTGCAAAAGGTACAAAGCCTGCTTGACATTGTTTTCTGCATGGCACAGGAATCCAGCTGGACAAACAGCAGGGGAAAGCAGTTTTACCTTAATAGTGATCCCTTCCCTCTTATAGAAATGTTCACATTTACACTCCATGCTTTCCAGTTTTAAGAGTGAATAAACAAGGTTATAGAGACCACAATCTCCTTCCATATTTTTCTCTTGTGAAGACTGAACTTTTTTTCAAACTTTGGAGACCTTAATAAGTACTTTTATTTTTTCAGTGTCTTTGCATATGAAACTGTTCTCAGAAACACTCTCTCCCCCGTGCAGGTAATTATAATGCATCATTAGGTCACTTGTGCAGTGTAAACAGGAAGAAATTCATCTACTCACCATTGTAAAATAGGTTTTTGAGCCTTTGAATTTTTTCTTGTACCTCCTAACTTTTCCTCCTTTACAGTCATTTTTCTGTGAACTGGTCAGATGTTCAGTGACAATTGCCCTTCAGGAGAAACGCTCCCTCCCCCAGTTCCCTACTTCTGAATGGCATCTGAACATGAAACCCATGAAACACAGATGCATTTTGATCTATGAAAGCAGCCAAACCTGTGCCAGCTCTTAACAGCTCTGGAACACAACCTGCAGCCCCACAGCAACCTCCCTCTGCACACCACAGCACTGACCCTGAGGACAGGTTTGACTTGCCATGTTTCCCCATACTTCCTACCTGCCTTCAAGAAAGTTTTTCCACCCCAGAAACCTCACAGTAGGACTTTGGCAGGAGAATTTGAAATAACCCAAGACTGAACTTCATCCTTTGCACTTACTATGAGTTTAAAAGACATTTTAAAAGCCTGGCTCCTACTGACCTGCAGTACTACTTCCTTCTTCTTCCCAGCCATCCTTCTGCGGGAACAAGGGTTTTCTGAGCAGCAGTCCCAGGTGCAAAGCACTGCAGATGTCCTCTAATTACATGAATCCAGCTGCTAATCAATCTGCACTACAGAGAAAGCTTTTCATGCGTCTTTGCTCCTCCAACCCAGCACAAACAGCCTGACAACCCTGCCCTTTTGGAAGGGAGCAGTGTTGGCTCAGCAGTGTCCAAAGCCTGCGCACAGCTTTGCTCACACCCCTTTCACAGAGGCAGGGTGCTGCGGCTGGGCTGATTGCTTTCAGCAGCCTGTCCCCACACAGGGCCCATCAGTACCTGTGCAGCAGCTGGCAGCACCCCAAGGCTGCTATGGCAGCCATGGCAATGCCAGAGGGAGCGGAAGCCAAGCCCAGCCGGCCCCGCTCCCTTATCCAAGTCCCCTGCAGACAGGAAGTTCAGCTCAGTCTTCTCAAATTCCCATTCACGCAGCAGCAGCTGCAGTTGGAGCCTCCCTGCCTCCCCTTTTGTCTGTCAAACCTGCCCAGCTCCCCACAGCCCTGCCTACAATCCAGGAGAGCAGATGAGCTGCTTGCCCCACTCCAAAGGCAGCACAAGTTTTGAAGGTTGGTTGGTTTTATCCTTATTTGCAGCAAGAGGCCAGTGCCTGTGCCCAGCACACCCCAGGGCGATGTCCTTTTGAGCACGGCTGCTTCTCAACTCGTCCCTTCACATGCCTGGGGTCACTGGGCTCCAGATACAGACCCATGTCTGGTAGCCTGGCCCTCCAGCTGCTCAAGGTCCCTGCTGCTTGAGGATTTGGCTTTTGGCATGTCAACTCCCCTAGTGCCCCTGGCAACCTAAGGGGACATTGTTTAGTACCTGCAGGGAACACAGCTGCGCTGAACCTTGGCAGGGGCTCCCCTGCCTCCAGTACCAGCTCAGCAGGGCAAACCGCACCCTAGATGCCCTCTGCATCTCTCTTTTTGTAGGAATAAGCCTTCGGTGACGTCCAGATGATTTTTACCACTACTGAAATTTTGCACGTTTACACATGTAATGTGCTTACACTTTAGGATTACCCAAGACACTCCTGTTAAACCCATTTTCTGGTCTTCAAGAATCTACTCTTATTAACCTCAATTATTCCTCCGCCTGTGCTGTCACTGCTTCAGCAGTTTCATGGAGGTACAGCACCTAATGCAATTAAATCTACTGCAGGTTTAAGTCTGTAAAAACAAGTTTTAAAAAATATGAGATGTGTTCCTTAAGAATATATTGGCACTATATGCTTTTAATCAGATCACTTCATTTCTTTCATAACTAAAATGCAAATCTGTGATATGAAAAACAGCCAAATAAGTCTCATTTGACTTTCTGAGTGGGAGAAACCACTACCCTGACAACTAGGATGCCAAACATGCAGAACTATTCATCTCTTTAACACATGTAACCTTTGAGAGAAGAACTACCACTGCTGGATGCTGATATATAGAATTGACATACTTAGCAAAATTAAGACTGCTTTTCAGAAGAGAAATGGCACAAGAACAGCAGAAATCCTGGTGATTGGTATTACGTCAACTTGAAGAACTTTGCTTTTATTCTGCAGGGAAATACGTAAGTAACTCATAAGATGCTGTTACCTAAATGAAGTTGGTAAAGGTCTGGCTGACCAGCAAACAAGTTTGCTCCCACTGTGAATCTCAGGCTAGCAACTGTCAGTCTGCAGAGAAGCTGGCACAGAAAGCTGAGGTTTCTCCATGAAGCTGAGAAAAATCTAGATGTTCTGGTAAAGTCTTTTATTTACAGTATTCTTCTTTTTGTACATACCTATAGCGACATCAAAAATTATTCACAAAGCTTAACTGAATGCAAAAATGTTCTCATCCAACAGTTTGTCCTACCAGTATCTGTGGAAAATGCCAACTGTTCTCAAGCAGCAACAAGATTGTCTGAGCACTGGTTTTTATTGTTTCTGGTAGAATTTTAGGAAACCACCTTGAAACATGTACAGAGATACTTACTCACCTTCTTCTGAACACCTTTAGGCACCGGAGTGTTATAGAATCAAACTCAGATTTCTTTTTAGAAACATTAACTGGGGGAGGACTAGAAGAGGTATGTAAAAACTTGAGCTCCTAAACATACATAGCAGGAGTGCAAATGTGGAAGTCAGATGCCTGCTTTACAGTTTTGTGTTTACAATACCTACTTCAGAAGGTTTTTTTTCCCCAAGTCAAGCAAAAAATCTATTTGATTGACTTCTGTGAGGAAGACTTCACTTCTGAGGTACTGGTATTGATCAAGTTCTCACATTTTTACTTTTGCTTTTGTTCAGCCCCCAACGTCCATCATGAAAAATTTGCAGAAGGACATTAAAAAACTGCCAGTCACTTACTGCAATGTCTAGGAAAAAAGTGTCAGGTGCTCACTTTTATTTGTCTTTCAAGGGTTGAAGAAGTTACATGAAATGCATATATTCTCCTTTGCAACCAAGTGATAACAGTTATCTGATACATAGCACATTCAAATTCCAGGCCAAACTGTTGTCACATTTTCTGACACAAGTAGTTACCTTGGAAAAAAGTAAGGCTATCACAATGTGACCTTCTGATCAGAAATAAAAGACTAAGATACTTATCAAAATTGATTAGCAAAGTTACAGACCTCTCTTCTTGCTGCAGCCCTCCTGAAGTTCAGTGTAACAAAAAGAAGATTTGGTTTAAGACATAGGCTGCAATCTTTAGCGTGCCAGTTAGTGCTATGTAAATACAGTGCTTGGAGATTCTGACTACTAAAACTATGGTCTAAAATGAAATCAGAAAGTGGACACAGGAAGAAAGCAAGAACCCTGAACTGCATGAAGGAGAGCTCCTTGCTGCCCTCCTTTGTTCCTACATATATTTCACTGGGGTCTCATATTCCAGCCTAACCTTACAGAGTCGTCTTTTTCTGTATTTTTTTTCTCCACACTTAAAGGCATAACTTCAGGAACTTACGGACAATCTAGGCTTCCGAATGCAGTAAAATCCCATCACTTATTATCCAGGTATCCAAATCCATGCAAGTGTGTATATCTGCATATATACAGAAAATCTGTAGCAACATTACTGAACTAAAAATAAAACGAAACCCAAACCCCAAAAAAACAAAGCACCAAACCCGATTTTTCCATCCCTTCCCCAACTTAATGCACCCAGCTGATCATTCATTGAAGTAATTAGTAAGTCACTTTACTGTATCTGGAGGCAAAGGATGCAGAACAAAAGCAATCCCTTAAACACTGCTTGCCAGCTCCTTCTGGTCTCTTGAAAGTGTAACTTCTGCAGTATAGTGTTTGCTCTATTGATATTGGCGAGTAGCAAAAAAAAAATAATCACCAGTGAAATAAGCCATTATCTGCAGCAATTATCTGAGCAAGTTCTTTGCTACTAAAGCAATAGCTTATGCCTGCTGATATTGCAGCCACCTGTTCCTTTTCAGACAAGTCAACAGTCATGCTAACTCTGAAGAATGAGCTTTTCTTCTAAAAACCAAAGAAACCCAAAGCAATCCAGTTCACCCATTCCATGGATTTGAGCATGTCATCAGTACCAGGGGACCTTGTACAGTGGTAAAAACTCTTGGACCTCATCAGTACAGAATGCACTGCTTATAATTTAGGGTCTACTGTCTCGCTCTTTAAAAAGGAAGTATAATGTAAGTTAAGCTGAAGTTCAGAAATGCATATATTTTACTTAAAAACATTCATCTGTTCAAAATTCAAAATAAACTTTATGGGATACAACAGTTTGGTTTTTCTTTTTAAATAACATTTCATTCAAACTGTATATAATTCATTGAAGTATTCGTACAGCAAACAATGGTTAATCCTTGAAAACCTATAGAAAAAGATTTTCACACAAAAAAAAAGGGAAAACAAAACTGAGGTCTCACACTCGCACACATTCACCCAAGCACACACTTGAGCACATCTTCACACATCCACACACACAGGCTGCAGCAAAAGCAGAAAATTGTAGGCCCAAAAGGAAGGTGATGACTGATTGTTCTATCCGGAAGTCCAGGTAGCTCAGGAAAAAAAAAAACAAACCCCCAAAACCCCCCCAAACAACCCCCCAGGAGTCCTCTGAGTAAAGAAACTACCTCAAGAAAATTCTCAAGTGCACTGGAGACCTGATCATTTGAACTGTTTCTGCAAAGCAGCTCCCTGCACCTGAGAAAAACGCAGCCCAAGGTGACTTGTGCAAATATAAGGAGTCAGGAATATCTCCTGTTATTCCTTAAGTAGACATGAGGGGTGTCCATAGATTCAATTAGTCTTTGATCATGCAAGATACTGCTGGAGTGCTGTCTTCGCCCTGCAATAAAGGAACAACCTGTCAGTTCTTGGGGTTTGGCTTTATCAGCAACAGCTTTATGTACAAGACATACAGGATGAGCGAGTGAGGTAAAAGGAAGCCACATGGCTGCTTCCTTCAATTTGGAAGAATTGAGCCCATGGTGTAGAAGTGCTCTGCATGGGCTGTAACCATTTATGAATCCACTTTGCATCTAAGAATAAAATAGTCTATCCAAGTATATAGATGCTCAGCACAACTGAGCAACTTTTAAGTATGGTGGGGCTCAAGACGTATATCGAACCTCGTTATCAACACACCTTAAGAGCAGTAATTATGAAAAATACAATTCTTTTCTGAAATACATATGTACCATGAAAAGCAGGTCTTTGACCAGGGAAATGAAAGAGGTGTTGTAACTCAGAACATACTAGAAGCAACTTAAGTCTTGTCAGGAATACCACCCCTGACATATAATGTATGTTGAAACATACAATGATGTGGAAGGGAGAAAAGAACCAACCACCACTGTAATACTGGAATTTATGTAATCTAACATTGTGCAACATTTCTGTTAAAAAAACACCTCCCAGAAGTTTAGGGTTACAGTTTCATAATCACTTCAGTTAATTCAGTGTTTCCTATCGCCTGAAGTGAGCAGCTTTGCTCTTGTCTCCCACACTTCCCAACCATGCTATCATGATCCTGACAGACTTTCCTAAGGTCCAATACAACTCAGTGACTCTGAGGAAGATCACTTATTTTTTTCTTCCAAGTTTCCTGCTGCCCTTCCAAGTTTTATCAGCTCAGCACGGGGGGGCTGATGAGGCTGAGTTGGACAGGGTACACATCCAAACATCCCCAGTAAACCTGGGAGCAGGTGGCCAGAAGAAACAGGAGACACTCTCTTGGGACAGTGCTAAGCACAAGCAGCTCCGTGTCTCTTAAAAACAAGTCTTAAGTGTTGGCAAGCAAGGCCCGTTTACCAGGAGGTATTTTTACTGGTGAAAGTTTTATTCCTGTTTCTCACTGTCTGAAAAACTTATTTAGCTATTCCATAACTTTCTGTAAGCCTGGTTGTTGATATCTATTTGCTCCTGGTTATCACCTTCAATAGTGATAGCTCATCATAGACATTTAAGCAGAAGTCCTAACTTTACTACAAAGTTGTCCAAGAACACTAAGAGTATCTTCCACAGAAACAAGAAACCCAAATCTAAAGATTTTTAAATACTGCACAGTTTTGAGTTGTCTGTGTATGACCTCTTCCGAAAACCAGGTCATCTCCTTTAGTCGATGAAAGAAGTATGGGTCATTACTAACTGTAGGTCAGATAACTGCAAAAAGTTAACATAAAAACCCAGAAACTTTCATTAGCTATTTTGGTTATTTGTGTTTGTGAAGAAGTTAGATGATCTCAGTAGATACTATGAGTGACAGAACAGGTATGTGAAAAGTTATTGTTGAGCTTAATTTAAAAGAATTTGATAATCAACAACAGTGCTGATCCTGTATTACCTTTTTAATTCAGTGTTATGTGATTGTTCACTGTTGTTGCAATCCTCTGCAACTTTGTTAGCAACCCAAGGTTTACACAAATATTTGTGTATCAGTGAGACATCAGTGAGATTTCAGAGAGGACTTTCCACTGGTTTAGAAGACCTTATGTGTAGTTATTTTATACTATTGAGAACTGCAGTAAAATTTGTTACTCCTGAGCAATACAATGTTCCTAAAGTACTCATCACTATTTCTTTCTATACCATAAAACTTAGTGCAATAATATTAAAAAAAAAAAAAAAGGCTGTTTTCTTAATAAAAAGCAAATATTTCCCTCTAATCATCTTTTTTGATGTTTTTCTTTATACTCACTTGTCACACAGATTTGGATCTGATGACTGACTCAATTTATGTAGAATATCTACTATTCCCATGTCTCGTAGTTTATCCTGGCGTTCTTGTGAACCTACAACGATAAATCACATTGTTGGGAGGGAACACCATAAAAAATAAATGTCTACAGAACATAAGAAAGAAGTGGTTGTAGAAACCAGCTTAAAGGAGGGGTATGGAATGCAGTTCAGCTAGAACACAGCAATGGAAAAACTTCATTGCAGCTACGTCCCAAAGGAGCTGTAGTTTCTTTTTTTGTACTCTCAGTGCATATGTTTAAAGAAAATAAAATGTTGAAGGCAGGAGTCTGAACACATTTTATCCTAAAATAAGAAGCTTGACTTTAGCTGGTTTATTCTCATCTCTCTGATTTGGATGGAGAGAATATTTAACTGGAGGTGAGTTTTTTGAGTCTGTCTTGTAACACTGTACAATTCCGGTATTATGAGCAGAAAGCCACCAGGAACACAGCTGTTATCTGTCAAGTATCACACATTGAATGAAGTTCTGTGATCTGAGAGATGTGGAATAAAGTACAGAGTTGAAGGGGGGACAGGGACGACACCAATAAAAGCCAAGCAGAGACCCCAGCTTCTTTGTTGAAGAGCAGCACAGTCAATTTGAGGGTTTCTAAATCATCCACCTCGAAGTCCTCCTCCCAGATTCACCACCATTCTACAAAGCATACCACCTTCCACCACTCCTTCCCTTCCCTAGCTCCACACTGCTGACTCCACCTGCTCTCTCCGCCCCTCAACACAAACACATGCGTTTTAATCTGTAGCAGCAACTTTCAGCTCTCCCCTCGTTATTTTTCACTGTTCCAGGCCACGACTCTTTACCAAATGCCTTTCCCATTCCCTCCAGTTTCACCCACAAGTCTTCTGACTGATCTCAGAGTCTCACCACCCAACCAATTCAAACCATCCATACTGGAGAACATTTTTTTGCAACAAACCCCAGACTGATCC
>JAVHNF010069711.1:10574-28621 GCA_034783455.1 Micropsitta finschii | reverse complement strand
AACACAAAGGAGTGAAAGAGAAAAGAGTGTTTCTGGGTCTGTGTGAACAGGGAAAGAGGATGGTTTGGGCCTGCATGGCGATTTGGGAAACGTTGCTATGGTAAAACCTCTGACTTTTGCTCGAGGAACTGCATATTCCTTAAACAAGCAAATCCCTATTTGTGTTTGGGCTTTACCTGCCTGACCATTACCTTCTCATCCCATTTTGTCTGGACTGCAGCTTGTGAATGCGGTTACAGAGTTAGCAAGAGGGGGCTGTTAAACGTTGATGCATCTCTGTTTATGTGGAGGCTTTCTTGGGCAGGTCACTGGCTTCTCTCCAAGGCAACCCAGTTTCTCAAGTAAAATTGTGGGTACCTTAATCACCTGGCAAAGTGGGGGAGGAGGTCATCTTACCGTGGGGACTGATAAAAGACATGGCTTTCAGTGGGGGAGATGGGAAACACAGAGGAAGAAGCAAATTCCTGTAACTATGGTAGGAGATAGAGAAGTGGAATTATGTGCAAGGGATGGGGAGAGAAGGAAGAATATGAACTGCTTGTGGAATGCTGACTTAAAGATGGTTTGAGGGATGAGAAGAATGAAGCAAGGAAATAATTTTTTAGGCATTTGTTGCTTTATTACCCAGGGTTGTGGAAAGTAAAGCACCCAAAAAGGACTTTTATTTCATGTTTCTAAGCTGCTAGAGGTTGACTGTGCCCGTTTGTGTCTGCAGCTGGGACTCAGAAAGAGTGGAAACGCAGAGCCTGGCACTGCAGTGAAGGATTTGGGAAGCGGAAGGGGTCTGCTGGGATTCAGTGGCATGGGATGGTCAGGTCAGAGGACCCTGCCCTGGAAGAACAGATTGCCTGCACTGTGCATCCCTGCCATGGAGTTTTCTGCCCCTTCCAGGGTTTAAGCTACAACATGAACCCTGGTGAGAGGCCAACTTCACACCTTCTGCTCTGAGGTTGTGCCTGACAGTAAGAGATGAACCCTGCGGTGTCACCAGAGAAGAATCTGATCTTATGCAACATTGCAGGGGAAGCTGCCACAACCACCAGTTGGTCTAGTTAGACAGCAGGGCTTCAGTAAAACAAACCAGTGGGTATTGATCAACTGGAAGCAGGAATGAGAAGCGCGCAGGCCAACAAGCAAAATATATCCAAGTTCTGTAACAGAAAGACAAATGGTCTTTGCAGCCTTTGTCTTCTCAGCTTTATAAGTCTGGCTCTGTCTTGCTGTGCCCTGCTCAGCGCTGAAAAGGAGTTTATTCACATGTTTTCTCTGAGGCCTGATTTAAGGGAGCTCACTGTTAAAACATCTCCAATGATGCTGCTTTCCACTCCTTTAGAACAGACGTTATCCCCCAAGAGCCAGAGGTGCTCTACCAGGACAGCGTGTGACAAATTCTTTATGGGAGAATACATAATAAATCGAGGATTTTCTTTTATTTTGATTATTTAGTATTCAATATTTGCATTATGGAAGTGCCTGGAGGTTCCAGCTGAGATCAGTGTCCTATTGTTCTAAGCCATGCATAAAAACACGGTCAGAGATGAGGAGCTTACCATGTAAATAGATGAACTGGATAAAGGGTGGGAGACAGGAAGCCTCTATTATTCTCATTTCATAGCTGGAGAGCTTGGACACAGACAAATTAAGCGCCTTTCCCAGGACTATGTAGGATAGCTGATGTAGAAGGGCAGAAAGCATCAGATGTCCAGTATCCCAATGTAATACCCTGCTCATAACACACCACATTTCCTGCTTAAATACATCTTGCAACAGCGTAATAACAGCAAAAGATGGGGTTTTTTAGAGTTTTCCTTAAGACGCACAAAATGAGAGGAGCACCAGAAAGGTTACATGGCTACAAGGCATAACATTCCAGAGGGAGTGTTGATACTCAAATGCCATTACAAGACACTGACACAACAGCAGTGAAAATCATCTCTTTTTTACCAACTGCTTGGCATTCCTTTCTGCTGTGCATTATGCAGAGGGAGATCAAAAACTGATAGACAAAAGCAATTAATTTGCCACTTCCTGTAGCTTAACCAGAATGAGGTTTTATTGATAACTCTCCCCAGTAAAATCATCTCTTTGCATACCAGGAGCTTCAGCCCCCCCATCCCATACATATTTTGCTGCAAAAGTACTTGGTAGCCCATCTGCTTTGCACTTTTATGGATAATTATTGGATCTCCTGGCATTAAAATAAAGAAATTCTTATCTCAGTTTTCAGTTCAGCAGCATCTTGAAGTAATCCATGGTGAGGACTAGCGATGGAAGCCTCTCAGTAGCAGTTCTTCTGTTAGAAATGGATCATGTTTATGAGAACACAAAGTGACTTTCCCCTAAGACACTGACAAATGTATAGAGCAACTTTGCCTTGGAGAAGAGAAAGATTTCAGAAGTGGGTTCCTATGATCTGCTTCTTTGGCACCCTAAAAACAAGTTCAAAGCTCTCAGGAAAGGGAGCCATAAATACTTTGGAAACCAGGTAAATATTTTAGCTGCCAGAGTTTGGGTTTAGGCACTTTAGAAGAACTTAAAAGAAAAAAATCAATCTTGGACAAGCATTTAATTGCATCCATCATGGTCAAGCAAAAATTTTGGGGCAGGATAAGGGATAACGGGGAAGAAATGTTGCTTCCCAGCATCTTCCGTGGAGAAGCTGAATCCTCAGTGGGGTGTGTGACTGAATTAGGATCTAGGGGATTTCTTTCCATAGATCTCTGAACTTGAATGTGTGGGTTTTCTTTATTTAATTTTCTGTATTATATTCCTATTTCCATCAGATAGAAATGCTACGCGTTAGCAGGTCTTGTGCCTGGAAAATAGAACAGTAATGAAGAATTGTCTTCCCTCAGGTCCCTGTGGCCTCCCTTGCCATCTGTCTGCAGTGTGGCAGGACCTGGGGCTTGTTCCTCGCTGGGATCCCATGGAGGAGTTGTTTTCTGTGGAGCCCTGACTACAGTAACATCTACAGCACTTAAAAGAAATGTCAGGGGCTCTGTAAGGATTAGAACTGAGGAGTGCTCAGAAGCTCTATGCTGTGTTTTTATCTAAGGTGACTTTTCCCACATTACTCGAAGGCATTGGTTGCCTATCTCACCTCATCTCCCCGTTGATGCAAGCTCTTTATCTTGTGCTTAACCTTCTA
Source organism: Micropsitta finschii (assembly GCA_034783455.1). Taxonomy (NCBI): domain Eukaryota; kingdom Metazoa; phylum Chordata; class Aves; order Psittaciformes; family Psittacidae; genus Micropsitta; species Micropsitta finschii. Next base: position 25,473 of record JAVHNF010069711.1, on the reverse strand, counting down.
CCTTCATAGAGTCACAGAACCATAGAATAGTTAGGGTTGGAAAGGACCTTAAGATCATCCAGTTCCAACCCCCCTGCCATGAAAACCCTTGAGTTGGGCTCTTGCTGGCTCCAGCCAGGGAGCTGCCTGAAATCAGGCACATCTTCACCCCACCCTGCCAAGGAAGAGGAGATGCCAAGTGGAAATGAATCCATCTCCTCACCTCTGTCTGCTCCTCAGCGGAGATGGAGCCGAGCCCAGCTGTGCCTTCCCTGTTGAACATTAACCGTATCCCTGCCTGCGTGAGGGGCAGGGGCGGAGGGGACCAGGGTCCAGCTGACAGCACTGACAAAGAGCTGGCAGGGCTGAAAGATTCAATTTAACTTGCTTTCTCCTCCCCCGCTTCCATATGCGAGGGGAGGGGGGAGGGGGGGGGAGGACAGCGCTGTTCCTGCTTTTGAAACTTGCGGTGCAAAGGAGCATTGGTGTCCCCATTTTCCTTCCTCCCTATTGATGTATCATTGCCAGGATGAAAAAGGACGTCTCAAGAGCTTTTGAAAAAGTGGGTGACTACTCAAGACATTTTATAAAGGAGGAAGAATGAGGAAGAAAATAGGACTCGGTAGGGGGTAGAAGGAGCCTGAATGTGTGCCTTGTCTGTCTATTCTTTTGCTTGAAACCTGGAGCTGTTGTTCCTATTTCAGTTCAAACTGTCACCTTTAGTTCATGATGGCTTTACTGCCCTTGCTCCTGAACCTCAACAGATTGGGGCTTATTTACCTATTCACACTCTGCTGTGGAACCTCATTAATAGGCTTATTAGCCACACCATTCACGTGCAGGGGGGCTCACAGAAAAGATCCCAGCCACTTTGAGAGGAGGAGGAAAAAACTGTAAAGAGATTATGCTCTCATTCAGCAGCCTAACTGCTATGAAAGGCTCCCTGGGCCCACTGAGATCTCTTCAAGCCTAAATATGATGACAGAATTGATCCCCCCTTTACTCCCCCCTTTTAATTCCAAACATGCTTCTGCTTTTCTCAGATAGAGGAGCTGGGCTGTTGTGGGCCACTTTAGGAGAATGTGGCTCATTTAAGAGAAAAGGCTGCTATTGATAGACTGCTATCTTTTCATCCCCCAAAAGAATAAACTCTGACAAGTGCTTCCAGACATTGGGAATAGGTGTTCTGATTTGTCATTTTTAGTGGAATGCTTCCTTCTCTTTCAGAGTATGCAAAGATATTGATGAATGGGGAAAGGTATCACAGCTTCCTGTGCCGGACAATAATTTATGTGAGAATGCGTTAACAGTGTTTTCAATGGGCAGTGGACATGCCAGAGCTGGGAAAATTGGATCTTGACTGTGACATCTCAGCTTCTCAATTAGAACATTCACATGCCTGTTGCTTTAGGAACAACACCAGAAAAATAATGAAACCTGTGTTTCTAATCAATTACTAATTTGTCTGATGTCCCCCATAGAGCCTGAATATACTGCTGCCGATGGTGGGAAAGTACTTACTGGGAGGTAAGTGTATGTTCCAGGGAAAACTTGGTTTTGGTATCCGGAAGCATGTAAGTAGGGAGTTACACTGTGCCATGCTGCCACAGCCCTTAAAACCCCCCTTGGATCAATATTGCACACAGCATATAAAATGTACAGTAGGGCTACGCTTAAATGAAGTAGCTTTAAATTGATGAACACTGATTTAATTTGAGGCAACCACCAGTTATTGATTTTGTTGTCAAGCTGACTCTCCAAAGCAAGCATTACATGGACTCTGTATTAGCAACCTTTTAGCTAACGGTACCTAAAGCAATGTTTTATTAAGCATGTATCAGGTTAAGCTAGAGTGAATTTTGAATGCTGGTTTAATGCAGTTTTAAATCTGTTTGTGCAGGCGGATTATATTTGCACAACTATTGGACAGCTTCCCGTGTTTGGGCACTATTAGCAAAGGCGCTCTGCGAGGCACATTCACCAGGTGGTTGAAATCAGGCTTTGCACTGAAAGGCTCCTAAACTGAGTGTGGTTATTCTAGCGGGTGCTATACGCTCATCCCTTCCAGCCGACAGGCCACAGGCCAGGGAGGGCTTCCGAGCCAAAAGAACTCCTGCAGAGGTTTATTGTGGGGAAGCTGTTGAGTTCGGACTTTTGTATGAGGATGCCGATGCCGCCCCACCTTGCGCCCGGGCAGCACCAAGCAGCACTCTCCCCATCCTTCCTTTCCAAAGTCTGAGCGGGGCAACGCTGTGCGGCATTCCTCCCGCTCCATGGCAGGGGGCTGGAACTGGATGAGCTTTAAGGTCCCTTCCGACCCAAACCGCTGGGATTCCTGCTCCCTTCCTGCCCTGCGTTACCGCTGCTCCTCCCCGGTACCCCCGCCGGGGGCAGCAGCCCCGGTCCCCGCTGGGGTGGCGGAGGAGCGGACCGGTGCGGGGCGGCGAGGGAAGGGGCTCCGCGGATCGCTCGCCGCGATTGGCAGAGCCGAGCAGCGCCGTCCAGGAAACGGCTCGGGTTGCAGCGGGGGGAGTGACCAGGGGCGGGAGGAAGGGAGCCGAAGGAGTGCGCAGGGAGAGAGGGGAAGGGGAAGAGAAGGCGGGGGGGGAAGAGAGAAAAAAAAAGCCCCACCAAAACCCCAAACCAACCCAAACCACCACCCACCCGAGGGGGGCTGTCCGCTTGACAAAGCTGCGGGCGGCTGGATGGAGCGGAGCGGGACCCGCCGCGATGCCCGCACGGGGGAGGAGGCTGCAGGCGCCAGGCACGGCGGGCTCGCCCCTCTGAGGCGGTAGCCGCTGCAGCCGAGCCGAAGGGACGGGACGGGACCGGGCGCCGGGCCGGCTCCTGCCTCGCCTCCCTCCTACCGCGTCCCGCGGGGGATGCGCCCCGCTGCGCTGCTGCGGGTTTGCCAGCCGGGGCTGCCCGCGGAGTGACCGCGGCTGTGGAGGGGTTTTGCCCGTCCCCGGAGGAGTTCCTGCCCAACGCGGGGACCCGCAGCCCGGCACCGCGCCTCAGCCCGCCTGTTGCAGGCGACCGGACCCTTCCCGCGAAGCTTCCTCGCCGCAGGTAATGGCATCGGGAGGGATGGTGGGGGGGGGAAGGTGCAGCTACCCTGTAAGGTGGCGGAGGGCAGCGGTTGGGCTGCCGGTGCGGGGCTCCGCAAGTGGTGCACGCCGGCTCCGGGCTCTCTGTGCCGGTGCGGCGCTTGGGATGCGGTGGGGGGCTCCTTTCGCCCCGTGCTCCCCGTTCTGTCACTTGATGGTCTCTGTGAGGCTGTGTGTGGGGAGGAAGCCTGAGGTATCTTTACGACCGGTGTCCAGCGGTGACAGAGGGGATGAGGAAAGGGAGGCTCATCCTCCGGCGAGCATCCCCCCTATTCGGAACGGGACCGCCTGGACCGGCCGCCCGCAGCCCGGCGCTGCCGGAGCGGGGGGTCCTGCCCGCCGCGGGGCTGGGGAAGCGGTGCCTGGGATAAAGCGGGGGAGAAATCCGCGATGAAATATATATTTAAATGCAAAACGTCCCGTTCTAACAGGCACCCATTATGCGTGCGGTGTGAAACGCTATCAACATTTAAAACTTCATTGTCTCCTTTGTACCAAATCCCTGTAAATCTTCCACTAGCCTTTACTCATTTTCATCTGAAAAGCCTGTTTGGGCTGAATAGACAGCAATCGGCAGCCTCGGGACTTCTCTCTCTCTCTGGAATGTCAATTAAAATGCAGATTTTTTTTTCTTTCTCTCTCCCCCTGATCTTTCGGTGGCAAAAGACTTGAGAAAACCAGGATAGTCCTGGAAAGCGAATGAAAGAAGTTCGAACAATGCAAAAGTACTGAAGCTGCCAGCCGGTTCCCATTAGTCCTCCAGAATTAATGTTTAATAGCTGTGATGCTCAGATTTGCTTGGAGATTGAACTGCGATGTAGACTTGTTAGTTACATATCTGGGTATATATGTTTATAGACGCGTGTATATTTATGTGTGGGTATATGTGTGTGTATGTGTATATAAAGCTGTTTGCTCCGAAGCTGCACGTACCTGGATTTTTTCTGATGAAGCTACTGGGCTTTTAGGGCGCTGGAGATTTCTTTGTGGAGGGAAGAGCCGTATTTCATTCAGAGTTTGCTGTTCCCTGCCTAATCGAGAGAGATGCTGAAGGGCTGTACAGCAAGCAGTGTATTGATTTGGTTAACATACCCTACAAATTGTACTCTCCCCGGGGAGTGATAAACATCTTATAAACAACAATGGAAGTAGATTAAAAAGAACACTGAGCCTTGAATTTAATTAATGCTGAACAAGTACTACTTGTTTGTGTGTGAGAGTGCGTTTAAGCTGAAGTGCAGCTTGGAGGAATTTGGTTGGGCTCCCAAACCAGTCTGCTTTCCCATGCTTGTCAGTTTGGCAAAGAAATTTGGGCAGGTATGTGACGAGGTGAAAATCGACTTGATGAGCGAGTGGCAAGGAGAGCCATCAATCACTGGAGCCTGACAACTCCTCCCCAAAGTGTAGGCTGAGAAGAGAGACAGAGTTCCCTTTCAAGGGGAAAAATAAACACTACGTGTGGCTTTCACTGAGTCTGAGACTCCAGGAGGGATTATGGTATTGTAGTCAGGAAGCCAGAATTGTGGAGGCCAAAAAGCATGCTGGGGCTGTGTTCCAAACATTGAGATAGAGGTACATAATTATCCAGCGCAGGAGGTCTTTCCAGAGACTCGTCCCCCAGCAACTGTGGCGATTAAGCTATGAAAAGAATTTGGTTTCATTTCATCTTCGTTGGACTCAAGCTTCTTTTGGCAAAGGGCAACCCTCGAACCCCGGTCTCTGTTGTGGTGGTAGAGAGTGCTTTGGCTTTATGGATGACGGGTCCAGAGCTCTGATTTGTGCTTTGTTATGTCTTTGCAAGCCACGGGTTTGAATTCTGTGCTGCTCTGTGAGTGAAGAGCCCCTTCGTTCTGCTGGCAGATGTTCAGCTGCAGAAGCAAATATCTACAGGTGAGAAGATGCATGGTCAGGTAGCCTTGTGGCCGCTGCAGGATTTAGGGTGAGGATAGGAACCACAAACGTGCTTTCAGTGGTGTTTAATGTAGCTTAAATATCTAAGCCAGCTGAAATGCAAGTGGAATTAATGCTGTTGGAGTCTGGAATATAGGCTAGCAGGCTGGTATGTTTTCTTTTTGCAAAATTGTGATTTTCTCATTTATATACATTGCCTTTAATTGGAATTTACAGGATGATTTATGGCAATTAAATCAGCATTACATCCAGCCTGTTCATTAGGGTTCCTACCCACTTTACAGCTGGATAAACTGAACTACAGAGCCGTGGTTGTGGGTCTGTTGGTCTGGTGGTTGACCGGGGTGGCAGCATCCAGGAGGGCTTGATCTGATCCCATCCCAGATGCAATCCAGTCCCAGGGACAGAGCTCTCTTCAGTTCTACACCTGCTCAGTGCTTATTTAAAGAAGAGCTGGGCAAGCTCTTTGCTAATATTTATGCAGTGGTCTGGTGGTGTTTTCAGTGGAGGTTTAGTAGTAGTTGCTAGCTTGTGGTCTGGGATGCTCATGTTATGCTTGAATCTCTAAAGGAGGGACAGAGCTTTTTGCTGATACCAGCTGAGGAGGAAAAAGCTTGCCTTGAAGTACCAGGGATTCACCTGAAATAGCGGGTATTAATTCTTTTCCCCAAGTGCCTTGTTTATGTCATCTAAAATCTGTTCCTACTAATTCCAGATGTGACTGTATCTAGTAGCCAAGATAAAATGCTCGACAGCATTTCTGTCCTTAGCTCTGTGAACTTGGTTTGTACACAGCAGGTAGCAAAAGGCCTATAAAATCTGAAAACACTTTTTAATGGTTGGCCTTATAAAGGGAGAATATTTGGCTGTGTTTTTGTGTACTGTATGCTGAGGTACCATACCACATCCAAACGGCAGGGAGTTCTGGGAAGTTTGCCTTTATCTTTGCACTCCTTGCCTTTTTAAGGGTGAAAGCAGGAGGGGAAAAAGAGGTTTCATGTTATTTTCACCCTCCAAGACAAGTGCTCTTGAATCTTCAGTTGGGTTTGGTCACATCTAAGATGAATCATTGGCCAGGTTGTATTATCCATTGACTGAGGTTTACTATCTTTTATTTTTGAAGTGGAAAATAAGGTCTAATTTTCTGGTTGAGCTGTTCAATCACCCTGTGAGGATGTTCTTCTGACCCTCACCTGGCATCTTCCTGTGGTGGCAACAGGGTCCCATTAAGGGAGTAGTGGTTACTTTGGTACCTTTTCCATCAGCCCATGCCTGGATTACCAGTTAACTCCATCCATTTAGATTAGTTTTACAGTGAATAAAACTCTTATTATATTTTATCTTATCTGAAAAAATATAGATCAATAACCATTGTTGAGAGAGAAGAGAAACTTGTGTGCACACAATTTAGCATATATGAATGGAAAATGACGCTGGGGAGGTCTGTGAAACTGCAGCCTGTACCATCCTTTGTAAGGGTTTTAATTGCCTGTAATGCCACGTAGCTAACCGGTATCCCCACAAAGACTGGAGCCTTCCACCTGTACAGGACTTTCAGGCTTTAGAAGGGCACTGAACTGAGTCAGAAGAAGGTCCATCCATAGGGGAGCTGGAAGTCAGATACAGTTGGAAGGAAGGTGAAATACAGCTGGAGCTGGAAGGTGAAATACAGTTTTCCAGATTATCCAAGTCTAAAGAAGTATTTTTCAATTGGTTGTGCTTTTTTCTTCCTTGTGGAAAATTACTGAGTTCTTGCAACTTCAGCTGGCTGCAGAGCTGCCTAGGTGAAGGAATGAAAACCAAGGCAAACTTACATAAACCTTCAACCAATAACACGAATATAATTTGTATAATTGTGGTAATTTTGTAGCATTACAGGTTATGTGCCCGCACATGTGTGCGCCTCTCGGTTTGCTTTAAAACCTGTATATTTTTCTGTCAGTAAAATAGCTCTCTAAATACGTGCTGAGAAGTGATTTTGTGAAAACAAGGAGGACTTGGTTACGCCTCAGGTGATGATGGAAGCTGCTAACAGAAAATGAAAAGTCACTCACTTTTCACATATTCTTGAAGCTGGAAAACTTTTTTTCCCCATCCTTCTCCTCCCTTCCCTCTCCCCTCAGCTCTGCTTGGGGCTTTCTGAAGCTTTTGGGTTTGTGCTTGAGGATGTTTTTGCTGACAGTGTTAAATCTCTCTTCTCCCCACAGCAGCAGCAGCCATCGTTCCAAGGGAGGAGGTATTACCCTGGCCGAAGGCACTGCTTTCCCTCCATGCTTCTTTAGAGGTGTTCAGATGGGATTAAAGTCCACATGGAGATATGGAAATGGACCAGGAATTTACTCTAAAAAGATGGTCAGCTGGGATTCGGGTTGCCTTATCTGCCTGGTGGTGGTCACCATGGCTGGACTTTCCCTGGCTCGACCTTCATTTAATTTAGTTGTTGAAGACACCACGCTGGAACCTGAAGGTAAATCACTCTGCAGTCCTTGATTCTGCAACATAAGTTAATTCTAAGTGCCTGGCTGTCTGAAATAGAAGTCAACATCTTTATGTGCTTTGATAAGTCTAAGGCAAGTAACAGATTAGCCCTCAAGAGTTATGTTTTTTGTCTTATCCTGCTCACACATGGGCTGTGTTCATGCAAGCGTTCGTTTGTTTAATCTTATGCAAGCGAGTGGTGTCAGTGATTTCACTTGGGACTGTCATCACGTTGTATAATCAAAGCGTACGGCTGAAAGTTCTCAGGAACGGGTCCGTAAGGAAACCAGGCTGTTGCACTTGCATACGTGTTAGGTGTAGCTGTCTCAAGGAATGGAATGGCTGTATAGCTGCATGTCTTTGTGATTGTCTTAACCTGAGAAGTTCAGAGAGAAATAAATGCCAGGAGCTTTTCAGTCACGGGGCCTGAATGTTCAGTTTTGCCGGGCACTCTGCAAATGTGGTGTTGCAGCTTTGTCAGTGTTTGTACTTTGAAATGCATTTCCCTGTTGCTGTTAATATCCAAGAACAACCGGTACAGTGTCCTGGTTGCAGGTTCTGGAAGTGTAAATGTTGAGATTCGTGTAGCAAGGACTGCAGTTTATTGCTGGGAAAGACCTTTATGTTGAAAGAGGTGTTTTGATAAAATCTCCTACTTGGAGCCGGCACCTGTTGATATGTTCTTCAAGGTGTATCCCTTCCTCAAGCTTTGCAAAGTGCTTTTCTTCTCCAAGGAGCTAAGGAGGGGCTGCTTTTTTATTGTCGTGAGCTGATTGTATTTAAGGATGATTTTAGTGGATTGTGTAGGATCCTTCCTGCTCTCTGAGCACCTTAGGGGGAAAGGGAGGCTTCCTTCATAAGGTTTTATCTGTTCTTTGGAGGAGGGATTACACTTCTAATAACTCAACTGTCAACCTAATGTAATACTCCATAGGGCATTTGTGATCCAGCAAGCTTGCTGGAAAGAATTTGGCCTTTACTCATGTCCACGGATACGGCTTTGTTTTTATTTAATACATTTTCATGCAAAACTTATTTGTTTCTATCCACTGCCTCTAAAAATAGACGTCACCAGCTAACACATATTTAGAATCTGTTCCAAGTACATTTTTATTGATGGCAGGGGATGAACTATTTAGGGACGAGCAACCCTCCTCCCTAGCAAGTGTTCCTTAAAGAAGTTAATGAAGTATAGCAATATTGTCATCTGTCAGCCATAGAGATTGCTGATAGCAAAGATGTTTTATTTTCCTTTCAAAGGTAACTTGAGAATTAAGAAAATAAAGCCCCGTTCTCCTCACCACTCACTGTATGGTTTGTTAATTGCACATCTGGTGCCTTTTTGGCTTCTCAGAGGAATGACAAAAGCATGAATAATTCTGGTTGCAGGCTTGCTGTTTGTAGTGAGGTTCCCTCGTTTTAGGGTTAAATCAGAAAGAATGTGATTGCAGGATTGGTGGGGTGTTTTATGGGGAGAAGAGTAATATTTTCTGTATGATGCCTGCTAATTTTTCAGCTCTTCAGGGTAAGAATAGCTTCTATTATTTTTAAAAAGCACAGTTTAAACCCATGTTTCTTCCACAGTAAATATCCAGGGGGTAGAATCTGGGTTTTATCAAAGAGTAAATTGTTAGAAAGGATTTAAAACTTCTTCCCTGGGCAGGAATGTTACCGACATGAAACAATTTTAGACGTGAGAACCCGAATCGTTACCAGAAATAAGAAAAGGAAAAACCAAACCAAAAACCCAACAAAAAAAAATGCCTCAAAGTTAGTGGTATAATAAGAGCCTTTATGCTGCAGAATACGGAGAATTGTGTGGGATTTATATCTGAGATTTGGGAAATAAAACCTCCTTTATGTATTTCGTTAAACGCTATGTTTTTACACAATCACCTTCTCTGGGTTCCATCACTGCCACCCACAAGCTTTCCAAGCCCAAAACAAAACAAAAACCCCTTCCAAAACCCTTTTCAAAACCCAAGCAGACTTCTTTTTGAGTTCAGTAAATGCCAAACATTTTGGCCAGAGCTAATCTGGGGGGTCAGGTGCTCCGATAATGCAAGTTTTCAGTAGGGCTGCTGAGTGTGCAGTCATTAGAGCTATGACATTTCATACCAGCTGAGAAGGTCGGCAGGGCCATGACCTTTGGTGACACATGTTGATCTGTTTTTCAGTCTTCCTTCATGGACATGCCTTAAATTTTGCCCCCTTTTTTTTTTTTGATGTGGGGTGCTTTTCATTCTTATTTATTGCTTTAGTGACTCAATACTCACAAAGCTGTATGGAAAATTCAGAGGAATTGAGATTGTGGCTTTTTGTTCCTTTGATTGCAGTAGAGAATATGCTCTTTTAGCTAAACCTAACTTTAAGGGTATTTGCAACCTTTGGAGTAGCTGGTTAAGCATGTGCTGTTAATACAAGCAGTATTTATCTAATAGCGTAACTAACTGCATGGATATGTGCAGGTTATGGGCAAGATGTCATGCATCAAGGTTCTTTGCTTTTGGTTATCTGCAGTCAACCAATCTCTTCGGTAGCACGCTTCTTTCAGGTGCTTTTATAAAATGCTGGGTTCGTTGAGCTCTGAATCTCATCTGTGACCATTAGATATTACTCCAGTCATTGACTCAGTATTTACTCTGAAAATGGTATCTTGAGCCGTTGTAAATTATGACATCAATGTTGATATTGTGGCTGCTCACCAGTGTCTGAATTCTGAGTGTTATTGGTTGTGGTGCTTTCTTCCCTAAGCTAAAATCTGAGGCTGTTGAGCACTGTGAGCAGAAACAGGACCTGTAGGAGTTAGTTTGAGGGCTGTCAACTATCAAATTATATCTCGCATCAAGTGTTTACATCAGTGTTTTTTATCCTAGGGACTATAAAGCCTTTCTGCTTTTAAATATTTGGAAATAAGCCTACCCCAGTGTGTACAAAGGAGCCATTCTCTTTCTGTGTACCCGGGCTATGAAGGCCTTTGATGATAGCCAACATTTCAAAAGGGCTCTGACCGCACACATAGGTTGAAGGGTTACTTTGTGAACTGAATAATTAGTTTAGACATATATTTGATAAATAGCAAGCTCTCCCTTGACCTTCCCTTGCCCAAGCTGTGTGTTATCATTCTGCTGGGCAGCTCATTTAGTCTCTTCCCCCCGTGCAATGCCTCGATGCTGTCCTTGGAGCACCCATTCGGAGCCCTCGCTTGGCGCGCAGTAGCAATGTGTTTCAGTTCTTTCAATTTAGGTCAAATTTCAAAGGACTAATTTAAGCTTTCCACGAGGGACAGCCTAATTCCGTGTCCTGTGAAAAACACAGCAGGTCAAAACAGCCTTAAATGTGCATTTGGGGGGTTCCTAGGAGCAGCAAGTGAAGGAGACCTTTAACGGGTGGTGTGTGCTTGTGGTGGGTTATGAAGTGAGTAACAAGTTGTCATTTGGGTTTTAACTTGGTCACAGCTATTTGCTGGCACAAAACAACATAAAAACATAAACACAGCTCAGTGCAGTACCCAAAGCAATACCTTCATTTTGGTAAATATATTGCATAGTGTGAGGACTATAATGTTAATTTTGGTGTCAGTGTTGCATATAGGATCAATAGAACCTTAATTTTGATAACAATGTTGCATAATATGAGCACTATGCCTTTGTTTTTTGTAAACCTGATGCATAATATGGGCAATTTACCTTCACTTTTGTAAAACTGATGGCAGTGCTTAAAGGTTAAGGTCACCTGTGGTCACAGGGGTTAGCTCAGTCCACGTGGACATCCTTTGTCAGCCACTGCAACATGCCTGGATCAGGATGAAGGGTCTTGTGAGGTTCTTCTCAGGCTCCCAGGCAGTGGGCAGGGCTGGGATACACAGGTTACCAGTGGTGGAATGTCCCCTGTCCTATGCAAAGCAGTGTGCTCCCCGTTCTGGGTTGCCTTCATGGGTCCTCTCCATGCTGATGCCACCCTGCTGTGAGGGACCCTGCATGGTGGTCATCTTCCTCAGATGGTGGTGAAGCATCAGGACGCTCTTCCAATTTGGCTGGAAAAATAAAGCAAAAGGTTCACCCAGCGTTCCCTTATTGCTGGTGTTTTGGGGTCTTTTTTACAAGAACAGTGGCTTTGCTATCTGCAAGTTCTGAGTAACAGTTCAAACTGCTTAGTTAAATCAGAGTTTAGGTTTGGGGTTTGTTTAAGGCAATTATCACAGCCTATTATGGAGGAATGTGACATCCCCACAGCTTCGGGTGAGGGTTGGATGCCCTTTTGGGGATCTGGTTCAGTAAGCTATTTGGCCTGGTACAGGAATTGCTAGCTGAGATTCTGGGGAACTGTACAAACAGCCAGATTAAATCAGTCTTAATGTGCCCATTCTGCGTTGAAAATCCACAGCCCTTTAGCAGGGGCATGGTCTTGAGCTGCAAACTAATTGGGCATGGGTAGGGTTGTTATTTACAGGCTGTGTTGGTGAGACGCTGGGAGCTGGTAATGTGTCAGCGTGGCAAGTATTTTGCAAAGCAGCACAAATAATTGCACATTTGGGGCTCATCTGCCATTTTTCCTTTCTTTTTAAACCACTTGTATAGATAAAACCCCAACCCAGTGACCAGCTCCAGTGGGTTTGTAGTTTTCTAACTTTAAAATAGTACTTCCTTGGCAGACAACTTGCACCAAACTTCGGGCCATAGTAACGTACCTTACAGGCAAGTTATGAGTTTTCAAGTTACTTTTGAAAGCAGAATTTCCAGTGAAAATGCTGACATTTCCAGTTCTTCAAGGTTGTGTATTTGAGAGAGGAGGGACTACTGTGGTGTTTTAATAATAACCATAGCATGGCTCTTAATAAACATATTTCTGTATCCAACTTCCTGACTTCAGTAGAAATGATCACTTGGCTTTAAATACATACAGTCAAAGCTTAGTATTTTCTTACAGTGAGTATTTACTTCAGGAACAGATGGGGATGTGAGAAAAAGGTTCTATTGCTTCTTCTATCATTAATAGAGAGAAATTCCTCATTGGAAGTGGCATATTTTTAAAGTGTTGCATATTTTGTGAGTCCTCAAGGTTGAAACTTTAGTGAAAGTAGAGATTTTCCTAGAAGCAGAACTCCTTGGCAATATAAATCCATGTTTTTAAAAGAAGCATCACCTGCTTAGGCAAGTTACATCTTGTCTATTTGTAACAGTGCGCCTGGTTTCACTAGGAGAGAAAATGTATTACAGTGTGGTTTAAGAAATGCAAAATGCATGCTGAAAAAGACATCAGGAACCCAAAGCATGTCTGAAATGATGAAGAGTCTGGAGTTTTGCACCAGTGTGGCTGAGGGTTTGGTTCCCTGCTCGAGGATTCTCCATCCATCAGTGGGTCGGGTGGGAGCATCTTCTGCAGTGTCGGTCAGGATGCACTGATTTGTGTTTGTGGTGGCTGTGGGAAACTGGGCAATGCTTTAGCATGGAGCCTGCCAGGGTAAAATTATCCTTACAGCAAATTGGGAACCAATCTGAAATGTAGACCTTTGAATTTCAGTTCATCACATTGAGCTGTGTGTCTGTAGTGTGGTTTTTTAGGGGGGGGATTTCGGCACAATGTGCCCCCAGAATCAGAGGTGCCGTCTTGCAGTACCAGGCACTAAACTCTCTCTTAAGCTGACTGAAAGAGAAGCAACTTTGAATACAGGCAAATCTTAAATAAAGACCAGATTTGCAGGAGCGCAGCAGCCAACAGCTCCTGTTGTAATTACGAAACGTGCGCTGGGAGCGCCGAGCTGTTCTGGAAGTTTGGCCTTTTGGGTTTCAGTCAGAGCAGAGAGCGTCAGCGAAACTGTGTCTGCATTTATTCCTTGGCGATTGTGCCCCTCAGTGAGGATGGTTGCAAAATGAGATATTCCAGTTTAGAATTCATATCCCTATTACGTACATCTCCAGGTTATCCATTTCCACCTTAATTGTCATCCCTGGCTTTTTTGTTAGTATTTTTTTCCTTTGCTTTTAAACCAATAACTTTTTTTTTGGGGATTAGTTTTTCTGGACCTACTTCTGAGTATCAGAGAGGTCAGCACCTGGTATGGAGATGTCTCACAGGCTTCACTTTCTGCTGGTTCAGGTCTTCCTGCTGCTTGTCACCACACAGATGTCATTACCCATATCAAGGAGAGGGGCAGAAAGGCAAACTAAGCGCTAGCTGAATCCTACTGTGCCGCTTCCTTCTCTTGCCACGCTATTATTATTTTAATTGTATTTCCAAAATGACTGTAAGTGAAAGCATTTGGTGAACCTCAGCGACACTGAGCAGTTGAGATCTGACCTACTTTCCTTCCCTTCTTCACATGCCATTGCAAGTTGTGTGTAATTACTGCTTTTCCTCCCCCGCAAAAGAACTGGCTCATGGGGCTGGGACACAAACTGATGTGGAGCAGCCCCGCAAAGCGCCTTACATTGGCTAAAGCCATAAGAACTGAGAGGAGGGGAGAATTCTCTTGTACCAACCTTGCATTTGTGAGGGTTTATTGGAAAGGGCAATGTGCGGGGAGGCTGGAAGGGAGAAAAAGGAGGGTGGGAAGCTGGCTGGGGAGGAGAAATCTCATATTTTGGCTCTGTGTGTGTGTATATATATATATATACATATATATATATATACATTTCCTTCTAGTTTTTCATGAGTTTCTATTTTGAAAGGAGTTTTGGGACATGGTAGTTGTCACCTCAGGCGTTCTCCCAGGGGGTTTGTGGCTGTTCGAGCAGGGTTTGGAGTTGGCTGCAGTGGCTGGGCATGCCTCAGCAGTCTGCGCTGAGCAGGACAAGTCTATAGGAGGTTAAAATGTGGTTGGATGGAACAGAGGATGATCCGAGCACCATGCTCAGCTGAGTTTTTAAGCTTTATAAGAAGTCGTGGTGTAGAAAAACTACGTAAGATTCATGATGCTCCTAAGGATGGGCTGTGTGGTAGGTTTGCTGCTGGCAGGACCTGCTTGCAAGGGAAGGTGCTGCTGTGAGACTGGCTTTGCAAGTTCGTAAAGCGCCCTGCTCAGTGTCTCTGTGTCGCAATGTTTAATTTGTTTCAGGGAAAGTAATATGGTTTATAATGCTGAATGTCACCCAACAGTTCTTAAAAGTCATTTCAAAATCCCAGCTGGAATTCTGAGCAGTTCTTTAGCTTTGTTCTATTAAATATATTAAAGAAAAATAATCCGGTTCAGATATTACAGCACTGAAGTACCCAGATTTATCTGATACTGTTTGCTCACCAGGGTGTTTCAGACACACAGATTAACATGGAGGCTCCTTAAGAAACCTGCACCACTAGTCAATGACAGCCGTTCTCCTAACAATTCAGAAGCATCTGAACCATCTTCCATTAGTATGGCAAAGTGCCCAAGAGCCACTGCTACAGCAAGGAGTGATGGAGGTGTCTGCAAGTTAAAAACAACC
>JAVHNF010069707.1:1490-11705 GCA_034783455.1 Micropsitta finschii | reverse complement strand
CCGATCTTCAAAATAAATTAAAGTACATCCTTCTTAATCCACCACATACTATTCTAAAAAGCCAAGATGCAAAGGCTTGGTAGCTACATCATCTGCATGAACCTGTAAAGAGAAAATTACACCAAAATACAACTCAGAATAAACCTCTCTTTGCCATTCCAGCAGAGCTAGCCTTTAAAAGGGTACTATCCATTTAGATAATAGACATTAAAAAGAAATATCAGTTAATCTAGCCTGGGTGTCAGTTCAACAGCTAGCTTCAATCTATTACCTCCAACTGCTCACCTAATATCTTACTTTTGTCTCAAAATACAGTTCTTATTGGAACTGTAAAAACAGATTGGAGAACAGATCAGTGCCTAAGGAAGTCCTGTGAAATAAATTGACTATGAATACCTTTGACAGAAATCTCCAGTTGCATGAGTTGCTTTTGCCTTGTTTAGCTGTCTCAGGTGTTCTTCGACTCATTTGTTTATGAACCTATGCCACTGCTTTGGAAGATCACTAAGGTCAAGAGTAATGTAAAAAACGGAGATTTAAGTGTGCCTGGAAGACATCAGATTCTCTTGTTATCAACCAAATTACAGTATGGTTAGATACATCAACTTCCTCAGATAACCTGCTCTCGGACAGCTTTTCTTCCAGTCGCAAAAGATACAAAAAAGTTCATTAGAAAGTCAAAAACTCCTGTAAGAATTTGTAAAAGAATAAAAGGTATGTATTTCTATTTTATGCATACCAAGACATGACCCGTAGCCAACACCTATGCCTCTGAACATCCCTCTGAAATCAAGAGTTGAATCCAAGTATCTCAGCATTATTGTTCTATTAAATCATTAAGCTGCAACTTATTCTATATTCTAAGGTATTTTAGAGTTTATTTCTTTTTTATTATTGCTGTTTAACTGACATTGTAAGACTATGGTGAAACTTCAGTTGCCTTTCCCTCCTCTACAGTTTTCATTTGAGCTGGAAACTGTCTACTGAAAGTACAATATTACTTTTAATTTTTCAGTAAAATTAAAGCACAGGGACATTACAGGGGAAAAAAACACCAAGCACACACACACACTGGCATCCTTGGCCCTTTAGAGAAGGCTTTGTTGTACTAAGCAAAAAGGGCTGGCTTTCACCTTTTACAACTGCAATGATTTTAGTCATGAGTAAGGCTAGACGCTGTCGTGGTTTAAGCCCAGCCAGTAACTCAGAATCACACAAATGCTAGCTCACTCCTCACCCCCCAAAAAAAATTCTTCCTCCCCCTGCTCTGGGAGGAATGGGGAGGAGAATCAAAAGAATGTAACTCCCACAGGTTGAGATAAGAACAGTTTAGTAACTAAGGAATAACACAAACCACTACTGCTACCACCAATAATAATGATAAAGGAAATGCTTCCATGCATGTACAAGAACAAGGCAAGGGGAGTATTTCCAGTCTGCAGAACTGCTAAAATAGCTTGAAATCTGTCAAAACTTGTGAGCTTGCATAACAAACAGAGAATCTATGACTTCTGGAGTAACTGCCAGGAGGGAAGTGATCTCAGAGTTTTGTCATCATGCCCTTAGAAATGGGAACTACTTTCTTTTGTAGTTGTACTTGAACATATTCCACTCCCCTTTGCAACGCAGGCACATGATATGCTTCTTAAAGCGCTGAAGATCAAGATCCTTGCAGGGAGGATGCAGCAGAAAACTATCACTTGGCATTTCCTTTTCATCTCCTCCCTAGTGCAAGTCCTCTGCTCCCATTCCACAAGATGCACTTTGCCCTTGCTTGGAAAGTATCTACAAGCTTTCTGGAAGCCAGACGGCCTGGCATACAGCTCCTGCTTTCTTCTTCTTAAGGACAGTGAAAACAGTTTTACCTCCTAATGATGGGTAAAAGCTTTTATTGTCAAGCTGTGCCAGGGGATGCTTAGACTGGATATTAGGAAAAATGTTTTCACCAAAAGGACTGTCAAGCATTGGAACATGCTGGCCAACAAATTGGTGGAGTCACCATGCCCAGAGGGATTTAAAAGATGTGTAGGTGTGGTGGCCAAGGACATGGCTTAGTGATAGACTCAATGTTAGGTTTGCAGATGGACTCAATGACCTTAAAGGTCTTTTCCAACCTAAACAATTCTATGATTCTAAATAATGCTATAAACATTTCTATACGAGCTGCAACAACAGCTTTTAATTTGAATGTTGTTGAGGCTTTTTGTTAATAGTTAAATAATTACTTTACCCATCACTGATTAGCTTTCACCCTGGCAGCACAGCCATTCTCGAAACCTCTTTGACAGCACACTGAAAACCCCAGACCACACCTCTGGCATTACTGGATAAGTGGGAATTTTGCTGGTAATGTCTGGAGAAACATGGATAACTCATGTGATTAAGTAAGATTTTTTTGCAGTTTATTTATACTGTGTATGATCATCTTAAAATTCACCTGCAAAAGCAGCATACGAGTGATCTGATCATCACAACATGAAGTCAATTCATCATCGTATATCAGCACTTGTCTGTCTCTAACAAATGAGTAGCCCAAGGAAACTGGATGGATTTTTCACCTACAGGCAAGCTTAATTTTAAGCAACTACCTTGACAAATCAGATTTAGTGCTTCCTTACTAGAATACATATGCAGCAGACTGAACACACAAAAAAAGGTTGTTTTATCAATGCCTCAAGCCAACATACTTACTACATCACATATCTTTCCTTTAAAGTACAGCACTTAGTGCAACAGAGTGCTGGCCCTGATCAGGCTTCTGAAGTGATACAATTGTAAGGAAATAAATAAAACTGGTTTAAATAATATTAATCATTAGAAAAAACCATCACAAACACAACAACAACAAACTCCAACAAGAGCAATCACACTAAAGAAGGGAAAAAAATAAGGTCTACTTCTACGCCATAATTACATAGGCAAGGAAGTTAATAAACCTGCCAATAGAACTGGCCACCACACACAGATCCCGGCCTACTATAATGGAACAGAAAATACTAACTTTTCGATAGAAGTTTTAAAAGCTCACCAACAGTCTCTGATACAGTTACATATTTGCCACATAATTAGGTTAGAAAGCCCTGGAGGAAGGTCTTTCTTTTGTGCCATATTCTATTACGTCCTTAAAAATAGTCTGCTATAGATTTTCCAGCCATATCATAACAATACATACAACTCTCTTTTCCAAGGACACACTGGAATAAACAAAAATGTAAAACGAAGGATCCCAGAAATAAACCCAGTCACTCTAAGGGAAGTTGAACACTGCTCTACTAGACACTAAAATATTCTAGTGTGATCCAAGATGAGGTTGTACAACAAACACTTGAGTAAAGTCCATTGGGAACCTTCAATTGGGGAAAAAACCACAACAAATAGCGTGCCTAAGTGGGATTTCTGTTTGTCCTTTATGTCATGATTGCCATATGCACATTGCCATATTAAGACTAGATTGCATGATGCATACTGACTCAGAGAACACACAGCCCTAGACTGAGATGTCTCAGACAAAGTACATTTATCCTTCTCTATCTGCAGTTGGTAGGATCTCAGCCTGCAGCAGCTTTTTATTTTAGTGCTATGAAAAACAGCCATCAGGTCAATTGGTTTGGAGAACCATCAACAACCTGAAGTTGTATATAAAATGAAGACAAGATACATAAAAAAAAAGGGGTTTCAAATTGTGAAAATTTGACTGCTGTAAAACACTTGGAATGGAAGAAGAGATTTCAAAGCAGAGATGGGCACTAAATAACTTCCAGTTAAAGTGTCTCTGGAAATCACTGCCCAGCAAAAACATTCTGGCAATAAAAAAAAAAAACTCTTTTAGAAAGCAGGTAAACAGAGACCTTATTGGAAACCCTGCCCCTACTTTGCCCCAACAGTCCTCATGTTTTATCTGGTGCCTGCATTCACTAAGTTAGCTCACTTCTAGTTCCTAGCTTTTACTGTTTCTCTCCATCCCGCTTAACGCAGTTGGGAGCACACTGGAACAGCTAGATTTCTTTGAGCAGGCTGACAAAATGTAGTATTAAAGAACATAAAGGAGTGTGCCCACGTGAAGTGACCCGAAGTGGAACAACCAACCAGCGCTTTTTAGAGCAGGAAGAAGAAACTTGAGGCAACATTCCTAGGCACTGGGATGCCAAAAGCAAAGTCAGCTAAACAAAATGAGGAACACTGATGCTGCAGTTTTATAAACTGAGCATCTCCGTCTCTGCTTCCTTGAAAACCAGGAGCCTGATGTTAGTTATAATCACCACACAGCCCTGTAGAATGATCTACTCAGTAAGCAACACAATGGAGTGGCTGAAAGATGCACCTCACAGACTATTTCAGGTAAATTTTGCCTTCTCGTCTTCTCTGAAAGGCCTTCCACCAAGACCTGACCAAACATGATGGCTCCTTCCTTGCCTCACAGCTGCCAGAGTGGACAACTTGCACACACCTTCTGGGCAGTAGATCATACCTGTCCTCATGCTACCAGCTTCCAAATATCCTGGATTTTGTCCCACTTGCAAAATGGGGTCACAAGCGCCATTTCACACATGCTTTTAACAAAACAGAGAGCATTATGTCAGGTGAGGATACCAGAACACCGATCTGGAATGTGTGCTCTTTTCCATGTGGAGTTCAGTATTTGCACAACTTCCAGAAAGAAAAGCATATAAAAGAATGGGATAGGTCCCGTTCTCCCACCCCCCCCTACATACACCCATTTAAGAGCAATGAATCAGTGTGATTTTCAGCTTCCACTTTAACAAACTAATTCTGGCAGATCATCAGAAGAGTATGGTTTCAAATGCAAACGCATACTTTACCTGCCCCCCCCCCCCCTTTTCTTGCTTCTTTTTACATGGCAGTTAACTGCAAGAAACAGAAGGAGAGCTCTGGTACTTTTGTAGTCCCTGAACTTTTAAACGGGCACAACTGTCTTTCCTGCTAATGTGTATTCGGTCCTACCTCTTCTTAATTTGAAACATACAAACAGATCAAAAGAATCACTTGAGAAAAAGGACTGCAGACTTTGTTATGGACAAGGAAGATCTTAAGACTTCTGTCAAGAAAGACAAAGGACACTGACAAGTGATTATCTCTGTTGGAAGACTTGTTTGCAGAGGAAACTGAACAAAACCTCCAAAATAACATTACAGATAAGCCCCAGAGGATGTTTATTTTGCCCGAAGCAAAAAGATGATGATGTGTGCCAGCACCAGCATATCAGGGGGATCTTCATGTGACAGCATCTGTGTAACTTTAGCCTGTTTGATGTGAGGGGACAAAGGAACAGTAATACTCCATCTGGAACCAGATACATTTAACCTGTGACAGAAATGTCACACGGTGCACAAGGGGGGATGCTGCAATATTAGAGATCAGTAAACAAACCTATTCAAGCCTATCCAGAAATGATAAAGCCAATGAACTTGTAATCCAGTCTTTAAAGGGACAGAAAGAAGAAACCGTGAAACAGCGCATCATGGCTCTTAACAAAGCAGGAACAAGCAAGCTGCATCCTCAGCTATGGAAGGGCTTGTGTAAAAGTATCTTACCTGCATGATCCAGGACAGGGCTGTTGGCACCACAGGTTTGGTACAACGAAGCAAGGTCCTTTGGAATGTATGTTTTAAAGATATTTAAGATGTCCAAACGTTTCTCATGCCCATCTGATCCTGGATCCTGTTTGCTGGAGTGTAAAGCCGAAGAAATTCCTGCTGCGCTGGGCTGAGGCTGCATCAGAGGACTTGCTCGTGCCACGGCTGTGCAGTTTGCCAATGTCCTCATCTCATTCCCAGCCTTCATGTGAGACTCCCTCTGAGGCACCAGTGGCTCTTCATGCTTAGTGTACTGCTCACTTTTACACACAGGATGATACTGTGGTGGTGGGCTGAATTTGGCCTTCATGGAGTCAGATGCACAGTGCTTACCTGGAGGGGCAAAACTACTACTTCCTTGGGGAACCACATACTTTTCAGCTTGTTTACTGTTGGTGGGCTGTGTGTTAGGCCTGGACATGACCGTTGGAGTAGGTGTTACGCTTCTGCTATAGGGTCCCATTTGCATAAGTTTGGAATTTGCTTCATATTTACTTTTCTGTTGTGTTGCTATGCTGTATTGCTCCTGGGAATGGTTTAACTTGGGCTGTCTGTACCCATCCAGACCTGGTAAGCGTGGACCACAGTGGCTGAAAGCATGACCATCCTTTGCTTGATGCATATTCCCAGACTTCCCAGTCATCCCAGCAGAAAGAGAGCTGCTTTTGGACCCTGGTGATGCACTTGGCACTTGAGTGCGCGTAAATCTGGCTATGGGCAAAGGCTGGCATTCCTTACCGCCCAGAACAGGAGGGGGGCCAGTACGCCCACTCCTAGCCAGAAAGACCAGGTTGCTTTTAATACTCTTGAATCTATTCTGTTGAACCCAAGGGGGGACCATCAAATTACAGCTGATTTTGTGCAAAATTCTTTTGTGCATCCACAGGACTTCAGGGTAGTAGGTCTTGTGACTGCAGAAAGGACACGGGTAGACGATTAAAGCAGCCTGCAAGGATGTATTCAGATTTTTATTGCATGAATTATCCCTTGTTGATTTTTCACTCAAATCGAGTGCAGCTACCTCTTGAGCTTCAGCACCTTTTTCTATCAGAGGATGCTCCCTGTGCAAGTCCAGCAAAGTTTCTCTAGCACAACTAGTCTGCACTTCAAGTGATGTTTTCAAGTCCGTGACCATGTGTGATGATGTCTGTCCCAGACCTGAAGCAAAGCTAGCAATGCGACTGGAGCAAGGAAGACCCTGGCTGTAGTGAAATGCTGGCATCTTTATGTCTGCAGAACCTGTTACATCTTGATATTTTGATGAGGGCTCCCTGATGACACTCTCCAGTGCTGACACCATGGCGGGAATCTCTGGTTTGGATTCCTTGGCCTCGTTTTCTCTAGTGTTGCGGCTTCCCAGCTTCGGGAGTTCATCCAACTGAGATGTTACCATCAGGGTTTCCTCTTCAGAAAACTTGCAGGAGTATGGCTTTTCATCTGAATGGGATAAACAAAAAACCATCGCTGTCATTTTATGCGGAAAGGAGCCCAGAAGACAGAGCAGAATTCAAGATTAGAATAAGATGACAGCAGGAGAAAAAGCAAACTTTGCTATTAGTATCGTAATGACATGCTACAGACTAAATGTACTGCATAAGCAAAAAACCCTTGAAATAAGGCACAACAATTCAATTTACTTTTAAAGATGACTGTGAGGTCTGGATAAACTCTCTAATGCTGCACATTCATGACTTTTTGACGAAAGAACAATTCAATAACATACCTAATGTTGAAATTCTGAGACTGTGAGAAAAATAAACAAATATGCATCCATTTAACGTTTTAACATAATGGAGCCAGATAAGACTGAGCTAGTTAAAGGTCTGGCAGCACTTCCATTACAAGCTCCTATTTTCAAAGGGTTTATAACTCAGCAATAAAAACTGGCTCCACGCAGACCTCAAGCATATAAGCAGGTACAGCATACAGAATAAACTGCTCACCGAAGAGGGACCTTTGCAGTGGCCAAGTATAAAAGATGAGTTATGGAGGATGTAAATTTTGAATTTTCTGTTTATTAGTTTCAAGCAGATACTTTTTTATTTTCTAACGTATGTTTACGTCTGAGTCAAACTTTAGGAAAATTTTATGGTCACTCGCTTGATCCACTGAGAGATGAAGAATTCAACATTTTCAGCCATGTTGATTACAGAATTCAAACCATTTTGAGTCTTCTCATTTTCTCCTTTGCTTCTCTCAAGAGCAAATACATCTACCTAACATGTCCTGGGAAAGGGAATATACTAGGCATTGATTAAAGCTGCTTAGGTGAAAGAGAATGATTTGTTTTGCTGGGAGCATGGCCACCTCTGCATGCTCTTCTAGTGCAGATCTCTCGTTGCTGCTGATGAAGCTGATGAATCCCTCCAAATCAGTTCACAAATCAATTCCACTAAGATTTTCATCACAGCAGTAATGCCTGCTGCACGAATCCATTTAACATGTAATCGAATTGAATTGGCTGACAAACTTTCAATTTCAATTAACATGCAGCTAATGAGCCACTACCAGGCAAGTGGCATGCTCCAGCTAAAACCTCACCAGTCCAAAGTGATCACTGCATCCCTAGGAGAGGTGAGAATGGGAAAGGAGTGAACTGCTCTAGAGCTGCATATCCTCTTGCAACTCAGCAAAGCCAAGAAAATCAAGCACTGTTTTGTCAGAACAGAGAAGTGCCAAGGGCATTATTCTGAAAAGCACAATGGAAGAAGCTAGTCTTCAGCTGGAATTCCACTGCAAATAAAGTCTACGTAGCCTCACCTTCAACTCAAGCAAAAAAATCTTAAACTCTTACTTAATTTGAGGTAATTAGGCTAAAAATAACCTATAGATGTGTGGCCTTGGAGGGCTGAGTGCTCACTCTGCTAA
Source organism: Micropsitta finschii (assembly GCA_034783455.1). Taxonomy (NCBI): domain Eukaryota; kingdom Metazoa; phylum Chordata; class Aves; order Psittaciformes; family Psittacidae; genus Micropsitta; species Micropsitta finschii. The sequence continues at coordinate 3,243 of JAVHNF010069707.1, read as the reverse complement.
GACCATTTTCCTTTAGAACTCTCTAAGGAAGTAAATTCAGTGGAAAAAGTCAAAACAAACCACAACCCAGAAACTTGTTTTTCCTGTGTTGTAGGGGCAAGGTTTAGGGAAAGCACATACCCAGCCCTACTAGCCAAATTTACAGTTTGAAACAAAGACACTGCATGCAGTGGTGAAATCTGACACTGCACATCTGTGTTATTTTCAAAGCACATCTGTCAAAGCCCCAAATATTTGTGCTTTTAAACCAGATTTTAAGGCTTCTCTTTATGATCACAAGGAGTGGCTCCTCTGATCATCGTAGTAAATAATAAAGCAAAGCAAAGCAAAACCAAATCATTTGGTCATAGCAGTACTCAGCAGAGACTGAACCTACTGGCTATGCTGGGCAAAGAAGGCAGAGCAGGGAGGTGGAGACCAGGCCTGCACAGCCAGGAAGTACACACTCTGTACAGCCTTGATGAAGGAGTGCACAGGCAGACTCCCTCAACTCCCAGGTTGCTCTGCATACCCCCCGATGCTTTCTGACTTGGTCAAAATCTACATGAGGGGGGACAGCTTGGTCTTTAGGTCTGGACTGTTCAGTTTACATCTGTACTTGGGGAGAAGGAGGAAGAAGAGAGACACCACAGTCCCATGTGCCTCAACAATAATGGGTATAAAGCCTGGTACTGAAACCTCGAGGTGGCTACAGTTCTTTTAGCAGTACTGCTTTAGTGCAGCCATCAAAGAGAAAAGGGATTTTCCAGGTGGAAAACATAGCACAGAACAGAAAAACTATGAAGGCATTTCTGAGGTGTATCTAGGCCCCCAGCTGCCACAATGCTGAAGGCATATGCTGTCAGTACAATATATGAAAATTTGTAAGGTTATGATAACGCACAGCTTCTAACACCTCTTGGCAGTGTTTTGCTAGACTCAGTTCCCCTAATGTCTCACATGAACAATACTGCACATACCAGGAATAATTTTAAAAGCTTAGACCAGCTTGGTAATTACTCAAGCTGCACTTCTAGGAGAAAAAATTGCCCCAAACAAAACCACATCCTTACCCCCTTCCCCAAGATCTGGACAGACACGCTTTTTATCTGCAGGCCAACTCATACTTCTTCACCAGCACAAAGCACAGCCTAAACTTTCCCCTATCTCCATCCTGCTCTCCATTAGGGATCTGACACTCCAGGTACCAATGCCCAGGCTGAAATGCTGCCATCCTCCCCTTCATAGGTGGTGATCTAGACTGGGCTGTGAGCAGGTAGCAAAATCCAGGGGGGAAGAAGAGATGCAGGCAAGAGGAGATTGTATGCAACCCAAAATTATAGAGCCTTTTTAGAAAAACAGATTAAATTTATTTCTGCCTGCTCCTAGCCGCTTGCCCCAGCTGAAAAGGGGTAGTAACAATCCTTTTAAATCACTGGTATAAAATATTGCTCTAACCAGTGCAGTACAGGCATTACTGTCACCAGAAACTTTTGAGATTTTATTATGGCCAGGTCAAAGCAAAAGGCCATGAATGGGATGCCTTTTGCATGATCTCCAGAGACTATAACTCACATTCCCTACTGAAAGAGTTCCTAGCTAAGCATGCTCTCACTTTTTATCATATAGTCCCTGTCATCTTCTCATGTTTGTCTCAATTCCTTTGTTTCTTACCCAAACCAGCCATTTGCTTGTTGTACTTAAAAGAGTAAGAAAGGTCCTTTCACCACATCCCTGAAATGGTAGCAGTTTTTCTGTGTCACAGACACCTGGC
>JAVHNF010069703.1:0-11779 GCA_034783455.1 Micropsitta finschii | reverse complement strand
ACTGATTTATTTGATGGGAACAAGTTTTAGTGGGAAACTACTTCTGAATGCTTTATTGAGTCAAGTTTATCAGCAGAGCAATGACAATGCAAAAGCTCACAAATTATCAAGCCTCTGTTCAAAATGTACTAATTACAGAGGCAATACTACTTGCTTTTTGTCTAAGACTAGCCTTCTTCTTCTGTCTGAAGTTTCTCACTGTGTGCATTACTGATCTGTGTCTTCTGACTGTACCATAGAACAGCTATACAAGACCTGGCAGCTTTAAGCTGCAAGTAGTAAACTTTGTTTAAATGATTGCTACTGTTCTTGGAGCTGTGCTGCAGGTTTTAATGGTTTCAAAAGATAATGGTACATGTTAGCATAGACAGAATCCAGGATTGAGCTTGCTGACTGTTCTCTAGGCTGCCGTTTCAGATGGATGGTAGGTAGCTATTGGAATGAAGTGAAATATGTAACTTTCTATAATTGGTTTTCCAGAAGGAAAAGAATAAGAATCCTAACTGGACCCAAATGTCGGGTATATAAAGAGCCCAGAGATATATCATCAGTGTCAGAATGATTGAAGAATTTAACAGCCGTACTTCAGAAAGAACAAATCCAGCTCTTGTTCTTGCCTAAACAGATTGATTGCAGTACTAAAAAAAATACCCACCAAAATCCAAAACACCAAAACCCACATTCAAGAACAACCACCCCAAGACAACCCTAGATGTATATAACCTGTTGGCTTATGGAGAATTAAATCCACATATAGAAAAAGTAGTATTCTGTACCGAAGGAAAGCTGCTTCATCAGATCTCTGACCTGTTGTGAGCCATTTAAATTAAGCTGCACAGCAAAATGCCCTACTAGAAAAAGCCACCCTGTTCAATGTATGGAAAGAGGGTCTTCATATGCAGTATTGCAACCAAAATGTACTATTAAGACTACAGTTTTTTCCAGCATAACTATGTGTTGGTATTTATTGTTTTCACTTACACAGGCAAAGGTAAAGTAAGTTTTAAGTAGCTTAAATTAACTAATATTTAAAACACTGCTTAAATGTTGTTTGCCATTATCTGAAAGTCCCTTTTGACCATTGAAATACTTCGGTTTACAGCTGGTTTGACTTTTTAAGTTGCTGCTTAATCTTGAAAGAGCCTTGATGTTTGTAGTATGCCTTTTCTTTTGCTGCAGTGAAAAGAAGTTGCTTGCTGAATAAAAAAGAAAGCATGAAGGCACTCCTTTTTGAAAAAATGGAGACGCTAGAAAACTTCTTATTGTCTGGTTCTAAACTTTGACTTAAGATTTGTACACCTTTATCTGGAACCTTTTTTAACAATAGTCTTGGTGCTCCAATGCAGGGCTGTCAGGTTTTACTTCTGCAAATAAAACTGTATCAGCCTGAATGGTCACTCCTAACTGAGTCTGACATTGTTGCACAGCATATTTAATGCTATGTTTTTACATGTTTGTTTGGTTTGCATCAGTTTCCCTTTGATATTACTAATTTTTATACAAAATATTCAATATTTATTCTTAAACTTTGCTCTGTACCACAGAAAAAAACCAATTGTTTTGTAAAACTTGTTTTGAATAAATAGATATTTCTTTTAAAAAACAAAACAACAAAACAAAGGTAAATATCTCTTGTTGCTTTCTTTGTAACTGACAGGCTTACCTCTGATCTGTTTAAATGCTATTCTAAGATCCCTCTTGTTAGAGGATTTCAAACTGCTTTCTCCCCTCCTTTGCCCTGCTTGATTTCTATTCTGCCTTGAATCAAACCTTTTGTAGAACAAATGGTGAAGTAAGTGTTCTTGAGAAAAGAGACAGTTCAAAAAATTGTTTACCAAGTTTCTAGGTCTAAAGTTGTGTAAAACCTCCAGATATTAGAAGCTTTACTTGTTAATATTAACTCCAAAGTTGTATGTTCTTTTCCTGTAATCATTCCTCAAGAGATGTGTATCTAAATAACTTCTATTTCAGATCACAGTTTGCACCTTTTGAAGACTAGCTGATGGTTTGGAGACCAGTCATAATATTTTCATGGGGTGCAATTAAATTCAGATAGTAATAAGTTGCATTTTTGTATGTGCCTGCAGTTTGTCTAGCATAATAGACAAGCTGCTGGTTTTAGAAATGTAGTCTTTTACATCAAGTAATTTCAGTGTATACCTGTGTGAGAGAGGCATAATGTAAGTATAAACTATCTAAATCATAATGAAGAAGAGAACAAAGAAAATTATGTCAGTGAGTATTGTGGGTTTTGGCTTGTTGCAGGGTGGGTTTTGTTGTGGGGTTTTTTTGGTGTGGTTCTTTTTTTAATTGTTCCCTTTGGCCTAGAAACAGTGCAGTTCAACTAAATCAAACTGGGTTTGCTTGCTACTTTCTGTTAAACTAAATGACTTAACTATTTGGTGCTTTAGAATACATTATTAATAATCTTTTTCTCAAGACTTTGCAGAAAGGGAGAAAAGATTATTGGTCGCATTTAATGAAAACAGAAGCTTCTCAAAAGCATATAGTCAAATATGAATATCCTGAACACAGTGAGATTAATACGGATTATTTTTGGTAAATACATGCAAGGTTTATTCTAATGACTTCTCATGTCATGTAATTAATGCTTCCAAGAAAAACAACAACAAAAAGAAAAAACACCCCACAACCAGAAACCCCAACTAAACCATTAACCCCAAACAAAAGATAAATCTTGCTTGCTTTTTCATTTCAGCTTGATAAACTGTGTATAAATGTATGTCTATAAGCATTTCAGGGTCTTGATTATATCTAAATAGCGAAATCATGTAAAATGTACTATAAATGCAGTTATTCGCACTCTAAGAACGACAAAAAGATACTGGTTCACATGTGCACCTTACCTCCTCCTTGTTGACAAGTTCTCATCACTTTCGCTCATCACGAGGACTCTGCTAGATCCTCCTTGGCTGGCTTCATGCATCACTTCAATCTGAATAAAAAAAGACACAGTAAAACTGAAAATACTTAACTGCTGATGCTGTTACAGAATTTTTAACTTTTTAAAATAAAAAAAAAAAAAAGATCCTACCTAGTCTAGTAAGTCCCTGGACAAGTTAAAATAATTCTAGATGTGTAGGTTGTAAATCAAGACTACTCCCTTCATATTTTTCTGCTTTCCTGCGCAAGATTGGTATGGGAGGCATTCTTGACTCCAGGCAGTGTCTTTATGTTCTTCTGCCACAGAAAGTACATTATTTCCTAATGTAGATAATTGCAGACATAACTGTGCCTTAGACTCTGAAATACTAGGGTTTTTTTGTTTCCTGCCTGAAGCCAGCCCAAAGACTTTGTTTTCAAAGTTCTTTATACAGTACCATCTGGAGAAGCATGGGGAAACTGTCTTGTGCCTCTGGGAAATGCCTTTGTACTAGCAGCAGTATTATGTAAGTACATACGCGCTCAAATGCTGAGCACATTATACATTTGCAAGGGCTGTCCCAAGCTTGAAAGCAACTGAAGCCTTTTACATAATATTTTGAGAAACATTAACCTTCTTCCTTGTCCAGTCTTTCAAAGTTGGATCATTTCAAGTGTGCTCCAGGCAAGTTTTAAGCAGGCTTTTCCTCCTTTTCTCTGTGGCTTTAAAAGTACCAAGCACTACTGGGCTTACTCAAAGGCAATCTGTTCAAATTCAGTGAAACATCTCAGTGGCTGTGTTTGCAGTTAATCCAAGACAATATCTAAACTCCAACAGAGTCTTTTAGGTTCCTGAGCACTTTCATTTTTAAGGGCTGATTCTGGCAGGGGGGGAAAAGCAGCGGCCTGTCTTATGGTCTATGTAGCCAAATTCATTAGCTGGTTGGTGATGATAGAATCCATTAATAAACTATACACACATGAACTAGTGTCAGAAGTAAAACACAAATTCTGTAGCAACAATGGGAGGGAAGGAAAGTGGGCATAGTTTGCATCGTAGTCTTGTAAAGTATATTTAAAAATGAATGAATGGATGTTTTCATAAAGCCTGTACCAGGTTGTTGCATATGCCTAGCTCTGTGGGAGGAATGCAGCTGCTCATCTGGATTACTGATGAGAATAAGACTGATTCCAAAGTTGCTTTATATGAGTTTAGATAAACATATTTAGAGAACAGCTGTATGATGCTGGTGATAAGCTAGATTTTATTTCGTGCTTATTAGTGAAGCTGTAAGGCTGTTTTGGCCATTTCAGAAAATGAACTGAATTTCATTTTTGCTTTTCACCTTTGGGCAATAAAGGTCAAATGTGTCAGCAAGTCAGGAGTATGAATAATGGAAGAGTTGGGTTGAAGTAGCTTGCATTATATCAAAAGTTTAATAGAATTGTGACAGGTAGACACTTGATACATTTTTAGCTTTTTGGGCCTCAGGGTAACACTATTCCTTCCCTTCTCTCTGAATATTTCCATCCTCCCAGAAAATAAAACCCAATAAACTAACAACCCCCCAGAACAACTAATTCTAATCCTGTTAGTGCAAAAATCACATATAGATCAGATCAAACCATTTTTTTTATATTTAAAGCAAAGTAGAACTTTCATATGTGGCTGTTACTGGTGTAACAAGTGCCAAAGTACAAGTCTTATTCTGTGGAATACTCATTAAAAATCAGAAAGTCCAAAATGTTTACTTTAAGAATATCTTCATTAATAGTGGGCTAAAATGGAAACCACCCAAGGAACTTTCATCATAAAATGTGATCTCTGTTACTGGATATGTTCTCTTACAGAGCTCACCTGTAAAAACCACCTTAAAATAACTAATGACCTATGAAAAAGTTAACAACTGCAACTGCAGGAGCTAGTGTGTCATCTTGTTTCCCAGGATCTAACTTATTTTAGGTTGGGACATTTCCCCAGAGATATATTGACAAAGCTTATTCCCTTCCTCTTCTTCTTCCCCCAAACTGCTGAACAGTATAAAAAAGGATACTTGCTGTTATCACACTTCCATGAGACAGTCAGATCTGATCAAGATCATACATCTGTCCCATACTACCCAAGTTCTTTTGCTATTCTTTTTGAATATTAGTTGTATTGTTTCTCTCAGCACATTCATATTTTTCTTCTAAAAATGTACCTTAAATAGCATTCTTTTGCTATTCTAATGATATGTTACCCTAAAGAGCTAATAATATATGAATCTTAATGCAGGGAAGATACAAGAACATTATTTCTAAAGTTATTATTTAAAAGGCTGTAAGCAAATGGCATTGAATATGATTTGATTTCTGTCTTCGGTAAACTTTTAACTAAAGGGGATGGTGGCAAAGCTACGTAACACCTGTGCACAGAAATACAATGTCAGTGATACTCTTGTATCTTGCAGGTACATTTAACGTATTTGGATTTAGACCATGTACATAAACCAAGGGAAAATGTGGGTCCCTCTGGAAAGAAAGGGAGGCCTGGTCACCCAGGAGATGGAGAAGGCTGAGGTACACAATGACTTTTTTGCCTTGGTCTTCACCAGCAAGAGCTCCAGCCACACTGCCCAAAATACAAGGCTGGGAGTGGAAGGATGAAAAAGCCCCTGCTGTAGAAGAAGATCAGGTTTGAGATCACCTAAGGAACCTGAAGGTGCGCAAGTCTATGGGACCAGATGAGATATATTCATGGTTCCTGAGGGAACTAGTAGCTGTATTTTGCCAAGCCATTATTTATCATATTTGAGAAGTTGTGGCAGTACAGTGAAGTTCCTGCTGACTGGGAAAAGGGAAATATAGCCCCATTTTTAAAAAGGGAAACAAGGAAGACCCAGGGAACTGCAGGCCAGTCAGTCTCTCCTCCGTGCCTGTCAAGGCCATGGAGCAGATCCTTCTGGAAACTATACTAAGGCACAGGAACAAAAAGGGGGTGATTGGTGACAGACAACATGGGTTCACTAAGGGCAAATCATGACATGACAGATTTGGTGACCTTCTGTGATGGGGCTGTGGCACTGGTGGATAAGGGAAGAACAACTGACATAATCTGCCTGGATTTATGCAAGGCATTTGACACTGTCCCACATAACATCCCTGTCTGTAAACTGGAAAGGCATTGATTTGATGGATAGGCCACTTGGTAAATAAAGAATTGGTTGGATGGTCACACTGAAAGAGTTGTGGTCAATGGCTCAAAGCCCAAGTGGAGATCAGTGATGAGTGGTATTACCTCAGGGGTCAGTACTGGGACTAGTGCTGACCTTTGTCAGTGACATGCACAGTGGGATTGAGTGCACCCTCCGCAAGTTTGCTGACAACACCAAGCTGTGTAGTGCAGTCTACATACTGGAGGGAAAGGATGCCATGAAGAGGGACCTTGAGAGGCTGGAGAAGTGGTCCAGTGCAAACTTTGTGAAGTTCAACAAGTTCTCTCGTGATACTGGATGTACCCAAAACACAGATCCTCCTACCTTAATTCCACCTTTAGTCTTCTTAATGTTTTTCTTTTTTGATAACTCTACTTCAGAAATGGTCTTTGGAGGGCAGGAAATTTCAGTGGACCTCCTGTTGGTAGCTGAAGGAGTCAAAAAAAAAGTAACATTAGAAAATGTATGCTAAAGATTGAAATCCAACTTCATAATAAAAGCTATGAGCAAAGATCCTGTCACATTAGTGGCAACTGAAACGCAGCTTAGAGAACTGAACTGTGGCTGGAGTGGTGACAAATCAGCCAGCACAAGAGATGAGCTTCATTGTTTGGTGCTCCATTGTGTCTCAAATTGGCACCTAAAAATCTACTCTGCAGTGACTCCTTTGGTTTGGCTTCCTCCCTGGCAGCTGTCTTTAGGGCAGCATAGGTAAATGTTAGCCAGCTGTATCAACTGTTGGGTAATTTTCACTTGGAGTTTTTCAGCTCAGGTGGTGTTATGTGTGTGGGTTTCCAAAGCAAGGAAATTTTGGTTTTGGTAATGGTTTGCTAATGTCACATTACAAAGGACTGTTCTCTGTAAGGTTTCATCACATGAACAAGTCTCAAAAGTGTAATCATACAGGTCTTCAGCAAATCACTGTGACCATGTCTGTAATGCCAGTGAATCAGAGGAAATTGCTTCAGGTTTGTTTGGCCTTGCAGCCTTAGTAAACCACAGTTGACAGTGAGCTGTCTAATGCTACTAGAAAATCACCTTTAAAAACAAACCCACTTATCCTGAGACTGCTGTCGAAAGAAAAGCTCTAGAATGAACAATGACAAGAGGCATCATACATTTGGCTTGAGTAAAAAATAGCTTCTCTATTACAGTTTTTGTTTTAAATTGACAGGAAGTACACAGTGCATGCTATATGTGTATAAGGCAAGCAGTGCCCTCCTTTTTCTTAGTTGCTCAATTAATACAGGCATGTAATAGTAAAACCAAATAGAAATACCAGATGATCAGTCTGGGTCAGGCAACAAAGAACAAAATTGCTGCAAGTTTGAGATTAAGTCCTTTTGAGTTTTATTCAGAGCAAACTTTCCAATTGAACAAGAACTTTTTAAAAAATAAAAGCTGGTGTTTTCAAATGCATCTGGTCACACTCTGTTTAAGATGATTTCACCAAGTTTAATGTCTTGAGGCGCTGAGAATCTTGGTGATCTCTAATAACTTTTCCTTCTCTGTGAGAAGCTGAGAGATGCAATAAAAGATGCAGACATCTTTGAATGAGGAGGTCACAGTATCAAAAGACTAATGTAGGAGAGGACTGAATACTTGTTTTTAAAGAAACTCAGCAAATTTTCAAATGCTCTTGTCATTAAAGTATTTTTGAATGTAGTAAAAAAGGAAGGAAAAAAGCATAGAAACACCCTAAATTATATGCAGGTAAAAAGACAACATATCAGTTTCATAGGCAATAAAATAGAAGCTGATGTTTCTTCTACCCAGTATCTTTTCAACCACCTTACTATGTAGCTGTGAAGAGAATTAATTAAAACAGCTTCTTTCCAGCTCTCCCCTAAATCTTCCTGGTTTTATTGCCTGCTGAATGACATGAGAACTTGGCAATGTCCATTTTATGCCTATTACTTCCTTACAATGACTCCATATTAGAAAGTTTCTTAAACAGAACAGCAAAGTCTGGCAGCTACCAGCAGCTATAATCACCCACTAGAAAACTCTTATGGTTCCCAGGACTGAGCTGAAATGCAAATGTCAACTCTTTGGTTCTTCCGTCACTCTCTTTCAGAATATACAGCAGGGGATTTGTTTTGATTCTGAGCACTACTTCCAACAGATGCCTTTATCCCATCTTCAAGAAAGCTTTTCACAAAGTAGTAACTGTTCTTTCAAAAGTACTGTTATTTCACCCCAAAAGTGGTGTACTGACATTCTGAAGCCAAGTGGGGGGTAAAGCAACATGCAGCACATATAAGCTCTTTATTTATTGTCAAAGTTCTTCATACCTTTCTAATCTGCAGGAAGGATGATTTCTACTGCTGATGAAACCAGAATATTTGATCATCAACTCATTGATAAATTTTCAGACAGGCCCTTTTATGTTTTTTTTCCCATGAATACCTGAGTAAAGTGGTTACAAGCATCAGCAAATGCTTCCATACTAATGCATACTGAAGATTCTGTTTAGCCTTAAATTCTCATCTACTGCTGTCTTGACAAGATGCAGGCTGTGATCATATCTATCCCACTGAACGATATTGTCTCTTGTAGCCTCTCCCAACTATGCTGTATTTATACATTGAAAAAAACGGCATTAAAAAAATAATCTAAGACTTGATCACAAAAATTGTGATTCAGTTAACCAAAAAATACTGTTTCATACTCTTTTTCTGCATGCTTATCAGGCACTGTGGAACACACTAGTTATTCTGCCATTCTCCAGTTACTGTATCTAAATCTGAGTTCAGCCCATTGCATTGTTCTACAAAGCTAATTCCGAAGTTTTATATATAGTGGATGTGTTATTAAAAGGAATGGAAGCAAAGAAAAGTAATTTCAGGAAACTCAAGAATTTCTTCTTAGAACAGCATAGTCAGCAATACCAAGTTGTTTGACCTATCCATTAATCAGAAAACTTTCTAGCTTGAGGGGATGGTTGATACTGGTATGAAAATCCTGACTTTTAGTCAGCAGAAAACATGGAAATCAAAGTCAGGACTTTGGTGTCTGGATCACAACGTGCAAACTTAGTCAGGAAAGAGAGCACTAGGCAGTTTAAGAGAAAGATGGCAGGTTCATAAAAAGCCCAAGTGCAGATGTTCATTGGTCCAGCAGCAAATTACACAGATCAGTTTGCCACTTTAGTCTTGGCTTCATCAGCATGACACTTTTCAGAAAGGAGGAAGCAGATAGATGCAACTATTTCTATTTCACAGGTGAATTTGATTCAGATTGACACAGCAACTTTCCTCTTCCAAATAGACCCAGAGATGAATTGAAAACAGGAAGCGATCTGTTTTCACTTATGCTCCAGAGTATTTCTGAGTTATTGGCTGGCCCTGCATGTCACTATATTTACATACTTTCTGAAGCACTTTAGAAAGAAACAGCCCAAATACCTGCCAATTATGATTGGACTAATTACTGTGAAATGTTTTGTAAGGGAAAGTCCCTTACAAAATTCAGTACAGTTGGCCACTTCAAGGTCATTATTGTACTGTACTGCTGAGGAAGCTGAGAGTTATAGTGTTCAACTGCCTACTGAAAGAACAAAGGCCCAGGAACAAAGGAAAGTTATATCTATAAACAATCTAAGGTCTGCATGGTTTGAAGATTGTTTCAGCCTATTGTTTCACAGTACTCCACTGGATAATAAGTAATGAAGATTTCATTTTGAATTCATTAATATTTTAAATTGCTTGATGCTGCTTTTAAAGCAAATGTTGTTAAAGGGTATTGTATGCAGAGGTAAACTTTTTATTACAAAGATATTTCCAAGAAAGCAGGGTTTGGGTCTATCATTTGCATTCACCTGGAGCACCACTGGGCTTTTTCTGTGGGGCTTTAGTACTGCTTACTGTTTTTCTATTAACAAGTTGCATGATAAATACAGAATTACTGTTTTATTACCTAGCCTACAGCACATGGGAATGTGGACTGTACTGTCCCTAATGGTGCTAGAAAAGGGTGTAGATTCATGTGCTCACTGATGCTTTGCAGCCTTTCCACCACTCCAGGACTGAAAAAAATTTAGTGAGGGCAATGCGCTGTGCTGCTTGTGAGGAAAGGCTATGGTTTCACCCATTTCCCCACCCTGCTCCTGCGTGGCAGGGTACTGGCGCCATCTCTCACAATGGGGGATACATCGCACAATGAGGCACAAACAGAACTGTGTGCAGGTTGCAGGCGCTCAGGGACAGCTGGATAAGCCCATCTGGGTAACTAGTCTCAGGTTTGTTCCTGCTAGAGTAAACGTAACTCATTAGCTAGCAAGAGGCACAGACTCTGTAGTCATGTGTTACAACACACACCCAGCACTTGTAAGACCTTCAAAGCCACCCTTAAATAAATATCATGCTTTACATTTAGGTCTTGCTTGAATTTCCCAACCATGTGCTTCCCCATCTGTTTTCTGTGGAAGAGTTTATGCGTTCTCACTGATCACCTACAGCAGAGTCAAACTCCTTTTAAGAACAGGCATGCAAACACCTAGTCTGTTAAAGTGTCTATTGGGGCTTGCAGGTCACATGGTCTCACAGGAAGATGAGTTTGAAGATAATGGCTTAAGAGTTGTTTTGAATGCTGAAGATGACAAAACAGCTTGCTTAGACAAGTAGAGAATCTAAGGTTTATCATTTAATGGCTTAACACAGAAAGTCTTTTCCATTCTTAGGCAATATAATCTATACTGCTTCACTCCAGCAAAATTGTCTTCAAGCTCCCTGAACATCTTCCCATATAAGAAGCATGGAGCAAGACCCTGTATGTGGAATATTATTCTGCAAGAAGACATACTACTTGGTTTCCTTAGACTTGTCTGAGTGTGATAGCAGCTCTACAGCCATAAAAATGAAAGCATCTTTTCTCTACTTCACTTATAGAAATATCTTGAACTACAGAAACTGGTGGTTTCCTGAAACCGTTAATGAAAATCACATGCACCATCTTTTCTGAGTCAGCTAATTCTCTGCAGGCTCACTTCTCCTGCACACATCCCCAGATTCTGCAAGACATTCTTCTTTTATTCTCTATCCAGATGTTATTAGCTAGTGAGTGTTATGCACTAGTGACTGTGAGGAATGCTTGAATGGATCCAATGAGCAGTTGTACACATTTAACTGAGATGAAACCAGTTTGAATTCTATTATTTAAAGGACTGAAAAGGTTTCAGCTGTGTCTCCCCCTATGCATTTCATGTTCCAAGTTGGCCTTCTAAGATGGTTGTAGGGCAAGTCATGGATTTTGTATGTGCAATATGCTGTTGAACATGTTACTTGCTTAATGAGCTGCCAGAAATCTTGACATCTCTGCTCCTGTATTTCATATTTATGTTGCACACAAAGAAATCCCTAGGTGAATATTTTATAGCATTTAGAAGACAGGAGATGCCAAAAGCTCAGCTACATGTGCAACCCTAATTTTGCCCCTTTGCTGCTAATACATCTTGGTTCACACCCCCATAAGAATCCTTGCCTCATTCAGTGCCTGGAGTCAAAACCATTTAATTCATGAGCAGCTATTCACTATTTTGTTTTACCTGTGTTTCTCAGTGGGGGAGAGCCTTACTATCCATATGCTATTTCAATTCCTGCTCTGAAAGTATTTGTATTTTTTCTAATAGTCATTTTTACAATTCAAGTGCCTTGTAAATATTTACTGAGCTGTTTTCACAACACTTCTCAGAGGTAACAGGC
>JAVHNF010069700.1:0-10197 GCA_034783455.1 Micropsitta finschii | reverse complement strand
GTCTCCACGCAGCCTTCTCTTCTCCAGGCTGAACAGCCCCAACTTTCTCAGCCTATCTTCATACGGGAGGTGCTCCAATCCCCTCATCATCCTTGTGGCCCTCCTCTGGACTTGTTCTAACAGTTCCTTGTCCTTTTTATGTTGAGGACATCAGAACTGTACACAATACTGAAAGTGAGGTCTCAACTGAAGCATTGCTGATGCTTTTTAAAAGCAACTACGATTTAAGAACACAAAAGAACCTGATGCCTTTTGCAGTAAAAGTGTGAGGGAAGAGACTGCTATGAACAATTCAAAAAAGCAAAGCTATTAGCCTCAGTAATAATAAAGCTATTACACTTTCAAGTTTAGACTGCCTCTCTAAAAGCATTTATTTGCTCATAGACTTCTGTACGTGAATGAAGTAAATAAACCTTGGTCTCCTGTGAGCTGCTCTCATCAGTCGCTTTGAAAACAACTACTTTTTTTGTTCCTTTGCTTCCTACCCAGCGCTCTTCGAGACTTCAGTGGAAAAGCTGTGCCATGTTTTGATAGCATCAGGCCCTCCAGAATGGAGCCAAGAGCAACAGTGGGATCACACACCCTCCCAAGTGTCACCAGACAAGCCACTTCTCGAACAGTGGGACACTGCTGGTCATGGCCTCACAAAAGCCAACTTGAACAGAAACCCACATTCTCTTACAGCACAATGAAGTTCAAGTCTGGCTTTTCAGATTACTGCGTCTGGTGACAACAATTCAATTATTCTGATAATGGAGCACCCTCCTCAAATCTTTTTGCAGACTGTTAATCAGAGTTCTCTGGGAGAACTCGCTAAACATCTCCCTAGGGAGAGCAACTCCCTAAACATCAGCAGTTCTGCTTTCTATGTGGTAAAGGGAGAGAAATAGGGGGAAGGGAATAATCACATGTGCAACGTGTTTATGCCCACAAAGTGACTGTATAGCATGGATCATACAATTGCACCAGCCATCTGCAGTTCAGTGGGAAACTGGAAGCTTTCCTCATCCTCTTTTTAATTATTGTCACTGTACATGTGTGCCAAAATCCTCTATTTTAATTGTTTGATTATTCTCCAGGAACTGACAGTGTCCTCTACGAGACTAACTTACAGTTTATGAAAAATATGTGTTTCTTTCAGTCCCAAAGCACTAGCGAGAAATACAACATAAGATGGTGTCTGCTGTGAAGGGCCACTACTGAAACAACAAGCATTAATGAAAAGGGTGGGTTACAACTTGTCCATGAACAACCACTAACCACATCCTATTTTTTTTCCACGCAAACAGAAAGGGTAGAAATGAGGAAGTATCAGAGCAGAGTAAACACAGGAACCAAAATTAATATATACACTTCACCATGACAACATCACTTGTATTTTGTTTTGTTTTGTTTTTAAAGAACAGAATTGGCAGAGTCATGCAGTCTCTGCTGGTCCTCAGTGAAGGTGTCACTGTAGCAGTATCTGTTCTCTGAAACGCTCTGACTCTGACCCAAATTACTGCTGGTGGTGGTTTCCCTGCCGGGCGACTTACCACTTGTTTACTCTCTACTGCATCTAGCAGTCATAGAAAACTACCACTGTTTCTGCTCAGCTGCACCCAAGCAGACCTCTCAATGTCTGAAATACACCCTGAAATAGTTGTAGATTATGCAAAAGAAAGAGTGGCTAAGATATCAATTAGACAAAGTGATGCGTGTAATAATAAGCTGTGAAGGAAACGATGCAGCCTGCCAAATTCATTAGGGCCCAAGCTCAAAGTAGAATCTAAAACTAAGTTTCAAGCCAAAGAAAGAGGTTGTCTCAAAGTACTTTTACTTTAAATTCTCTTTACACCACACTTCAGGGTTCTGGCTTATGAAGTCAGGAAATTTCAGAGATTATTCTCATAAAGAGGCTATTTACTATTTAATCTATCTGCAGTAGCAGTATCTGGTGGCTGGATTTTCATTATAGATAGCAATTTCTCCATGTTATACAGCTGCACACTGACTTTACACCACCACCTTAGCAGTGGCTGACTGTGCAACAAGCCTGCCTAAATTCTCTCCACAGGTTGCACATGCATTATATATACCTAGCTGCTCACACAGAATGTATCCTGATACATCATCTACCCAATGCCATTTCGGCAACAATTAAACCAAGTGAGGACATGCTGTGCAGCAGAGTGCCAGGGAACACATTAGGACACTCTCATGCCACGAAAGCTGGGTCATGGCACAGAATGGCTGCACGTCTTAGCATAAGATCATTATTAGAAAGGCAAACTAAATTCCAGGATGTATCAGATCAAGTATCAGATCAAGCCAGACATAAAGAAACATCCAAGTCACTAGACAGGGTACAGACATGGGCTCCTCTGAAATATCCCATATCCAAATCTGTTTATGGATGATTTAAAACAGGTGCAGAGGAAGGGTGCCAGAATTAAAAAGGAAACAGACTTCCTATCTTCAGACAGGAGACAAAAAAGAGTCTGCATAACCCCTCAAATGTGGCCCAAAAAAATATACCATTTTTCCCTTTAACCAAATCATAACAGATTAAACAATAGGGAAGAATAATTAATGTAGCAGACAATACTGGCATCAGAACAAACTGGCCAGGACTACATTTACTTTTCAAATTAGCAAGTATTGAAGTAAGAGCGTCTGGAAACAGACTTCAAGATGGGGAAAAGCCCACTTGATTTTAAATTGCAATTTGCTCACAAAGGAGATGAAACTCCACTGCCTTTCTAGCAGTAGGGCACTGGCCTCAGTATTCCAAGACTGCGCCTACTGGTCCTGTGCCCCATGAAGCAGGAATCTTGGCCAACTTGTTTCCACCGGGTCAGCTGGAGAGACCTATCCACCCAGTCAGCACCAGTGCTTAGGCCTACTTATAGGGAAATATGCCAGCTTTCACCTACATTCAGCTCAAGTGACTCATAGTCAGTTATTACTAATGTGCTGAGGAAGGGACACATTGTTCAGAGCGAAGCACGGAGGCTACAATCACTGTGATTAACAGTCTTACAAACAGGGATTTAACCCTCTGATACATCATAACCACACACAGTACTTCTACATTTTTAAGCCAAAGGACCCAGTGAGAGTTTAATCATTACCAAACGACAACACAGCAACCCCCAGAAGAGATGGCAGGTTACTTGAAGTGTGCGAGGCAGAAAGGAGCTGACCAAGCCTCGCGAGGAAGGCAAAATCACAAAGCATTCAAGCACCCCTCTTATCCTTCCTGTCACTGGGTATTTGTCTGGTAAAAATCAACTACTATATCCTATACCCTTTTCTAAGAAATCGCCATTTTTGAGCTAGGGCTTATTTCCTTCTTCCAGAATCAGATTCAAGCTTGATGCAATCTCACCAGCCAAATTTCCTTGCTGTGTCTGAAGTCAGCTCACTGCACAGTGAATTCAAAACAGCTATGAATTGTGCACCACAAATACCATTCTGAAAATGTCATAACTAAGTAATACATGGCAAAGGTCTGGGATGCAGAGATCATATGCAAAGCCTGGATGTAAAATCCAGAACAGCTACAGATGTTGAAACCAGTGAAGAATCCCAGCTCTAGGTGCTGAGGCTTTTCACTGATTCCAGTTTTTCTGCCTCGCCTTCTCTTTCACAGCAGAGTAAAAAGGTGAAGAGACAGCATCTGATAAAGTACATGAGCACCAACTCACAAAAGTGATCCAAATAAACAGCTTTCATTTTCATTTTCCCAGTTATGTAGCCTGTACCTAGGATTCATGCTGTCAAACCTTATGCCGACCTTACTTCTGAGCCTAAGGGTCTGTCAGTGGTTTACATTGCAATGACAGGTGCCTGCTAAGCACGATACCTGTCTGAATTTCCAACATGGGAGACAGTATTTGCTTTACATGCCACATAAAACATGTGTTATCATCTACTGCATAGCTGCTGCCTAAGTTACAGAAGAAGGTGTTGCCTTCACTCTGCTCACTTCTGAAGTGGTCAGCACTCCAATGTTTCCGAAAAGGAGCAGATCCTTCATTTCGGGAAGCACACTGACTCTTCCTGTATAAGAAACACTAGGGAAGATTAAAAAAATAAAAAAAGATCCAAACCAACACCAAAACCAGTCTGTGCCCTCCATTTCAGCTTGTGAACTCAGAGGCAGAAGTCCAGGCACAGTCTGGCATTTAAAGATCCGATTCTGGGACCTACAGCTAGGGATGAGAATTTCATTACTAACCACAGGCATCCTAAATTCCTGTTAATGGGATTAGCCTTAAATTCTTCTAAGGAAACATCCTTTCCCTCCATCTTGCCCTCCCTCCCATCTCCTTCTTCACACCACCATCTCCCAGCGAGCCAGATGGCAACTCAAGCTTTCCCATCTGGTGAACTAAGCACCATGTAATGCCTTAGTGGAGGTGGAGGCAGAACCAGCAGCCCTGGTGCATACTCTACAGTTGCTTGCCTTGCTAGAGATGGACCAGCAATGAAACCAAAGTGAATGGTAAAGCCAACAATACAAATAGAGAATACCTTCAAAGATATTTATAACATCCACCTTCTACTGCTGTTTCCACACTCTTCAGAAACATATGCTGATCCATGACACAGGTGAAAAAAAGAGAAGACTTAAAAACTGCAAGTTACTTTTTAAGTGATGCAATGATTTCAAAAATTATTTCAAAAGCTAATTGACTGAGAAATTAGGCTGCAGAGACTGGAGTTAACTAAGAAACTGACAAAATAGGAAGGGAAAATTTGCGCATACAGTTATCTTTTTTTGCTATTGTAATTTCAGACAGCTTCAGGGATGCAATGCTTCTCAGAATTCCACAAATTACTAAATCAGATTTGCAAGAAATTATCCTGTGAGAAAGACAAACATGATGCAATCACTGCATTTGTAAGAGGAATCTACAAATCAACTTTCAGGCACTTAAGCTGGGGTTTCCTACATACCTGCAGCTTCCTCTTCTTCCTCGAGAGGCTTCCCGTCCAGTCACTGATGCGTCGCATTCGGTTTTTTAATGTATCCTTCTTGGATGCATCCTCACTGAGGGGCTTGGATTTTCTGCATGGGAGTGTGTAGGAGGAGTAATGTGCAGGACTTCCCTGCTCTACCCTGGAGGGAACATCAATGTCTGAGGCAAATGAGACACGGTTGCTTAGGCTTCCATGAGTGTCAATGTACTCATCAGACAGCCTGATCCCAGGTGAAGGAGTGCTTTCCAAATTTGTATTGTTATAGAGATCTCGGAGTGAAGAAAGAGATGAGCTTTGGTTGAAGGACTTCTTGTTGTCACTTGCTGGGAAACTGGCATGAATGCTTGTATCTGGAGTGCTCCTGGTCAAGTATGGACCATCCAGCTCATTGATATCCCCAGCATTTCCCCAGAGAGAGTCATACCATGAAGACTCTGAACTGAGGGAGCTTCCTTTACTAGATCGAAGCCTTGAATCGGTAGGTGACAGACGATGGCTTGAAGAACAGTCTGTGCTGGAGTTCCTCCTAACATTGAGCAGGTTATTTGGCTTAGATTCCAATGCAGGTGAATACCTCAGCAACTGGACTGGTCCACTGGAATCCTCAGTGGGTACCTTGCTGTTACTGCTATTGTGGAACTCTACCCTCAAGCAACCATCCAGCTTCCCCAATGTTTTAATGAGAACTTTTGGACTTCTTCTGTCCTCTGATGGGGAGGTGGATGCAAGACTCTCATTCTTTCCGTAGCAATTTAAAATGTGCCCATTGCATTCTCGAGAGGCAGTGTGGTTACTTCCATCTTGAAGGCCAATATAGTGGAAACCATTCTCTGGCAAAAACACCATGCTACCTCCTTGGCAGTAGTCCCCTGAGGTATTTGTCCTGTGTTTGGCATGGGCATTGCTTTTAGAAACCTTCACCACAGTGTCACCGAGTCTAGATGAATAAGGCTGACTACTCTTGAAGTGCGAAAGGCAGCTTCTGGCAAGGGACCTTGATTTGTAGTTTGAGCCACTATTGGCATGTCCCCATCCATGCATAGAGCAAGACTTTTCATCTTTAGCATGAATGCTGCGGATTTTCAGAGAACAGGGCTTCTGCTTGGCACTGGCTGTAGCAGCAGCATGATTTTTCGATCCCTGAAGACTGTATTGGCTTTCTGAATTCCCCATTTTCCACTAAATTAAGTAGAGTTTCATTAGAAACAATGGCTATTAGACAGCGAAAAGTAACAGACCATTTTTATCATCTACACAGGAAAGTGCCTCTTTAAAAATAATATGAAGCAATTGTTTCAAAAAAAAAAAAAAAGCCATTAAACAGCCATTTACAATGTTAAATTCATAACTGAACTTCTTTCAGGAGCAGGCTAGGAAAGTCTATTCTCTGTGTGGTTCATTGCCTCTCTGTTATAAAGCTGGAATCTAACTCCATTGAAATCATGTCAACACCTTTCTCCACCCACACCCTTGGCAACCTCCTTTTCTTATAACTTACAAAATCTCTGGCTCCCCAGAACAATGGCATAATGAAAGGGAGACAGCAAGATAATCATAACTTAGACATAAAGTGAACTGTACTTTCAAGGAAATCCCTTCTGTCAGGAGACAAGCTCACTGCAGTTTCAGCTTGGCTGGTTTCTTTGCAACCAAGTGTTGCCTCAGTGAACTGTTCGGCAAACCCCAACT
Organism: Micropsitta finschii; assembly: GCA_034783455.1. Taxonomy (NCBI): domain Eukaryota; kingdom Metazoa; phylum Chordata; class Aves; order Psittaciformes; family Psittacidae; genus Micropsitta; species Micropsitta finschii. The sequence goes on along the minus strand of JAVHNF010069700.1, from coordinate 3,540 downwards.
TTATGCTTAAGTGGGGTCAATCCAGGATAAAGAAAAAAGAAAGCCCAAATAAAAAAAGAAAAAAAAACTTGGCTATTGAATAGCCTCATCTTCCATTACAAAACAGCATTTTGTTCGTTCAGCATGGCACAGTTTGGTAGTTCAGTTAGTAAAATGCTTTTCAGCTTTTTACTGAATTCACAGTGAATAGCACACACTGGAGTAGTCAAATTACCCCAGTGAGATGACTGAAGATTTTGGACCTACGTAAAGTGTACCCCAAAGTAAAAAAGATTGATCTGTTCTTTTTGTTCATTTGGAGTGAATCTCCACTGTTTTGTAATTTACAGAAACAATATCAAAGTAGTTTTCCATCGGCACTATGCTTTTTTGCATGTCAGATCTCAGACTATCATTCTTAGGAGAATATACTATAACCTCATTAAAATTTTGTCAAAATAAGCCACTGCAAAAGCATATTCCTATCTTCTGGAGTCTGTACGTATTTTGACATTCCTACGTCTATCCCTTAGCACTTTTAGATGAAAAGCATAGTATAAAATGAAGATCAAACCTGTAGAATCACTCTTAAACATGGACACAGTTAGCAGTTAACATGCTCTGCATTGTCTTTGTGGCCAGCCATTACACTTGCCAAAACCAGGATGGAGTTGCATGCAGCCTTCCTAGAAAACACCAAAAAGACAAAGAAGGTCTTTCAGTCAAATAGAACTTACACTTTACTCCAGCTATAAGCAAAATAATTACAAAAAAAAACCCAAACCACAGACTGAAGTTAAAAATGGAGGAGAGAGGTATGTTCCAGGGATTCCTGGACTTTAGACATGCATTTTTATACACGTACTATAATAACTGACATTGAATTAATACAGTTAAGTCATTGTTTGGGTGTTTTATTTTCTAATTCTGTCCTTGTCCCCTCTCAATAACAAGTTAAGGCAAACTTTGAGCCCCCTCCAGTTTTGCTTTTGGAAGACCAATTACAGATGGCAGGACTGTGCAGTGATCTTTACAATGTGGACTAAACTGGTCAAAGCAATGTCCCACAGCACCTGTTTATATACTTCCCCAAGCCTGGATTCCAGCTATGACCCCTGCTGTGAAAGGCCACTGTGCAATTCACCAACTACTCAGCAACCACCCTCTTCAGGTTTGTTCTGGTTTTTAACTTAATCTGTCAGTAAAACAAAAAAAAGTCAGTGCCAAGCACAAGCACACACACAAAGGTAACAAGACCCAAGTTCTTCCTGACCATCTGAACATATCTTCAATTGGCACAGAAAAGCCAGAACTCAAATCAAAAGGACAGAAGCTGAATCTCACAGAACACACCAGCAGTTTAAGGATTGAAACACTCAGTAGAAAAGGCAATGTCCAAGATCTCAGGCTCAGTTTTGGAATACACATATTTAGCTAGAAACCATTCATAATATGCTACCCCCAAAAAAATATTCTTCTCTGCATAAATTCAGTGGCTGCTGTTCATAATTTTCAATTGAACACCCACTTGATTTGAAAGTGCAGAGTTTTGCTTTTTTTGACTTGTTTTGTGGCTATTTACTGTATAAGAACCTTGATGATATTTAAAAGAATTCACTGGTAACCTAGGTATTTTGCTAACCTTTACCAAAAACAAAGGTAAAGATAGCAAACTAGAGCTAAAAAACCAGTCTCAAAAAGCCTAGAAAAGAATTATCTTTTTAATTTCTTATTCTAACAATTTAGAACATTCCTGTTTAAGACACCGTTGCCTCACGGATTTGATTTGCCTATGCTGTTAAGTGCACCCGTTTATGTAAACAGTTTTAAAAATATCATATGCAACATGGATTAAACAAAAGATTGAAGGTAAACAGAAGACAACATACAAACTTCCTACACTCCAAGCTGCTGAACAAATTGTGAACCCCCAGCAAAACTGCCTTCCTCGATCCAGGAGGCACAGACCACAAATGAACAATGAGTTTACATTCAGAATTCTTCATCTGGGAGCAGAAAGTACATTCAACAAGGGGGCTTTGAAGGGTTTATATCTATTCATAAGGGAACACTAAACCCAATTTGTCTAAAGAAACAGGCAAAAAGACCATCTGGTCTCCATAGCAATTGTGCAATGGTTAGGTAATCTTTTTAAGAGAGTTGGTAGCGAGCAAGCTGCTGTCATGAACCTCAGAAGATAGACATTCAATTCATCAAGGCTCGAACTGCTGCTACCAGGGTCCATTGTACATGTCTGATCCAATACATAGGTCACATAATGGGTGAACGAATAAATTTATCTTGGGGTACAATGTCTACAAAACAGTGTCTCAGTCTGTGAAGGAATCAGTCAGCAGTACAACAGAACAGTCAATAAATCCCATAGAAATAGCCCCAAGGGATTTCTCTCAGCATCCTGGCTGTCCAGAAAGCTACGGTAGGCTAAACATTTGCACACACTGCAACAACCAATCAGGGCATCTGCAAGGCTGCACAAAGACCATCAACCTGAAAATCAGCTGTGATGCCTTTCTTTTGCCTCACACTTGTGTGGAGCAATTTTCTTTCTGCTGATTACAAAGGGGATGAGGTAGGGGGAGAGAGCAGAGAGAATCAGCTGGTGCCCAAAGGCAGAGGGACACTGGGGCAGGCAGGCAAATGTGGACAAGCTCTGACTGCACTTGCTCCAGTGACACATTTTACACTATTTGAACTGTGGAAGCACTGGAAGTTACAGTGCAGTGAACAGAGTTCAGCTTTCCCTATATTTCTCACAGCAACCTACCACGACAGGAGAAAATGTGCTTTTCTCTCTTCTTATGCAGAGGGATGAATACTTCTTGTGAGTAAAACCAGTTCCTATGAATATTTTCTGCAGTTATAATCAGCATATTTAGAAAGCAGCTCACTGTGCCTGAAAATGACTATTAAGAGTTTATTTGCTTTCAATTATACCACATTCCCTAAAAAAGAAGTTTTTAATCTTCACCCTGGCTCCCCTTAACACATTCAAAAAACCCAGCTATGCAAACATACTAATCTGGGGTGATTAGTATGTTTCCCCACCACACCCAATAATTAGTGCAAATCATAACCCCAGAGCTAAAAACGTATTTCCCCACCATTGGGCTTCTCCACATTAAGTTCCCTAGACTTTTTAGTCTCCGAAATACAAACACGCAAGCTGTTCTGGAGAAATGCCTGATCAGGTCCTTTCCAAGCCTAACTATTCTATGATTACTACCACTGCACCTAGAGTGTTCTATAAATGCTAGAGGGGAAAATGCCTTTCTTAAGATGAAGGCGAGCCTATGTGCAAGTAGTGCTCTACAATTGCATGAGTGCTTTCCTCCTCAGTCTTAATCTCTCAAAATACAGGTTTAGAAACCTTGACTTGCTAACTATACTGCAAGCAAAACCGAACCATAACAATAATATCTCTGTACTAGGTTTTCTTATAAGATACAAGGAATTATTACATTATGAATTAGTGAGAGATCTGAGTCAAGGGAGACAGGCTCCTGTGTTGGTCTCATCTGCTACAGTGGGAACACAGACCAA
>JAVHNF010069698.1:38671-50834 GCA_034783455.1 Micropsitta finschii | reverse complement strand
AGGTATTGTAACTTAGGTTTTCTTTAGTATTTTATTGCACTTGCAAAAACACCAGGATTAATAAGCTCTTTCTGCATTAGAGTTGGTAGATATGAAATTTACAGCAGAGGAACTGAAAATAATAAAACATTGTAATAGCTTTAGTGAGGTAAGTAAGGAATGAAAATTAATGTATTTGTTTTCTTCTACATTTTAGTGCTTGCAGTTATCAATAGGGGTGAATCTGAAGCTCAAACAGCAATCAACTTCTCAATGTTTGGCATTTTTCAGCATCCTGAGCAGTTACTTAATCACAACGTTACAGAAAGTAACCCAAGAGAATGTTTTCAACCAGTTAAAGTGATAGCAATCATGAAGGATGAAAGCATGCTGTGCATACAGAGCTACTGGGAAAAAAAATATGCAGAAATCGGTAGCAGTTAAGACCAGGTAAAATTAAGGGACAGGATCTGTAGGGAAGAGTGCCTAAATGCTCATGTTGGGTAGATTTGCTGTCTGTTCTAGTCCTTCCCTTGAGTTTTGCAGTAAGTGAATCCATATGGCTACATAACCGCGTGTTTCTATAATCTGCATACTTCTTGCTGTTGCTGAGGCATTTGCATTTATTGGTCAGTATCAGATAGGAAGCTGGTAAACTGCAAAGCAAAGGTTAAGAGGATTAGTCAGGGAGCAAGACCCATCTGAACCAAGGGCTTGTGAGTGGGCAGAGCTAGAAATTGAAGAGCCACAGGAGACTCATGGCTTTCCAAGAGTGTGATGAGGTTATCACAGCTGGAAGTCCATTAGGTTTATAGCATTTTGGAGCTCTAGGCTAGAGGAAAAAGCATACCATGGAGACAGTATCTCCTGTGTACGCTGTTCAGGGAAAAACATAAGTTTAAATAACTATATTGATGTCTTGTAAAGTGTTGTGGAATGGTGTTGGTTTGGTTTTTACAAGGAAAAAAATACCTTAGTTTCTCTTTTCAGTAGACTGGATGAGGTCACTGAAGCACACTTTGGGCAATGCCTCAGAAAATTGTGTGTGTTTTATGTAACTCTTTCTATGGTAAAATTTTATAGAGATTAAACTAATGAACTAATCTAGTTTTAGGCACATGCTGTTAGATGAGGTGTTTTACTAAGACTTTCAACTGCAAATTAAAGGTCTGCTAGAAGGGCAGTTAAAGTCAACATGTTTTATATCACACCCAACCAGGGATGACCCACATTGTGTCGTACTTAGCAGTACAAACAGCCTCAGAAGGCAAACAGCAAGGGAGGTAAGCAGCCTTTGCTGAAGCAGCTGAGCTATTGGACATCAAATAATCTCTTATTTATTACTATAGCTTTAAAGTGCAGAATACCTTTTCATGGATATATGTGCACGTATGTGTGCAGCTGTCAAAAGCAAACATTGTCTTTGAATAAAACCCGAACTGAAATGCCGCAAGTGTTCAGTCTGGGTTGGATACTCCATTTGTTATGAGCTTTATTGTAATATCTGTTCATAGAACGCATCTGAACCCTTGAAGTAAAATAGAAATTGCAGTATCTTGTGTTTGGGAGATTAGCATTTTTTGGTATCCAAGTTTTAAAGAAAAGAGGTAAGTTTTTCCTTCTAATAGTTGTGGCAACTTGTGTAGTAGTGCTGTTGTGGGGAGCAAACAAGTGGTCTTGCTCTTGAGAAAATCTACTGTTAATCTCACTGTGAGAGAGATTTACACATATATAGATAACAGTAGTTTCTGATGCATTTTTTTGTTACAATAGTCACGTATGTTGCCCAAGCAAGTTTTCAGTATTTTATTGTAAGAATCCACTGTAAAGCTGGTCATTATGTTCTTGTTCACTGTATTTCTGCTTTAAGATTCCACTTCTTCCACCAAATTGGGAAATTGCTCCAGTACTTCATGGGGGGGGTGAGGTGGACTGTATGCAACGTTCCCAACCCCCTAAAGTTTTCCTGCAAAGCCAGTGAACTCAGCTCATCTGACTTGATGGCTTTGTGTCTGACTTTGCTCTGGGACTTGGAAATTCATCGTGCAAGAGTTTCTAGTATGCGCAGTCCCGACTGCTGTCTCAGCCCCTCATCCTTCCTAAAGCCTTCTCCTCCCAGTCTTCTGTCTCCAACATTAAGCAAAAGGTTTAAATGCAATTTGGTTTTTACCTATTCTATTATTCTACTTAAATATGCCCTACTCAAAACTTGTACCAAGCCACATGAAGTCCAGTAGCTGCTGAAAACCAGCTTTTAATGCTGCACTGTCTTAAGCTCAGCCATTCACCCAAGCATGACAGGGAGTTGATGGGTGTTCTGTTTCTCAGCAGCTGAGTGCCTCCACTGACCAGTTCACAGGTTGATTTTGATGCTAGCCCTTGAGTTACGAAACTCTCAGACTGGGCTACGTCTTCTCCTTGGCAGTTTCTAAAATCAGATACCTTTGCAAGCAGCCATGAAAAAAGCAGGTATAAAACAAGATGGGTGGTAGCTCAGCCAAACTACTTGCTGTAATGTGAAAGTACAAATAAGACAATGAGGTATTTGATTAAAAGTGCTGTTTGCGTGGAGGCGACCCTCCATCCCACATCTCCTATAACTTATTTCAAAGTAGATTTTAATACCTTTGACTTGTGGTATTTAATATGGATGTGCACATTCATATGCAGTAGTCATCTTAATCCACACTGTGATTTTCCATAGCTGTTCTGGGCATGCAGCACAGAGCACTGCTGTGCCTTTATGTGGTAGGGCTTGAGATGACTGATGTGGGGCAGCCCTTGAGCGAGAACTGCAGCGATCAGGTTAGCCTTGGGTTGAGATCATCTGGAATGAATGTTCTATGAGATTAAAAATAACCAGCTAATAAGGGTGCTCTGTAATTAAGCAGTGTATGTATTTCATTTACCTTCCTCAGCTTGAGCCTTTTCAAAGAGGAACAGAATTTCTGCTGAATGTAGCTAGGACAATTTTTACATAGAAGAAAAGTGGTCCTTTTGAAATAAAGGTGTGTGTCATCGTTGAGCGTTATCTAGACTTCTAAAAATGTCTCTATGAGAGGAACTGAATATAAATGCAAGTATCTAATCACCATGCTAATTTACTTTTAACTGATTCAACTTCCCATAAGTCACATACACACACAAATGGCAATTTTCATTCACTTCTGCGCCAATATTTAAAAGCAGAACATTACAGTGCAATCTCATTACTACAGCTTTATTGATTTATAAAATTGCACTTTATTACACTAATCCATATATTAGAATAAAATTGTGTGTCGTTACAGCTAAGGTCTTCTCACCAAGGAGGTACATAGTTTGCTTTTTCATCAGTAGTTCACCATTTAAATTAGTGGATGTCATGCTGTTGGACTCCATGAACACAAGATTAATGGCAAACTCATTAGTTCATGAAGTTTAATCTTCTTGGTGGGTGTTCCACCTCGTGGGAAATGAGAGGGATTTGGCTGCAGGTGTCTGGCGAGGTAACAGCAATCACTCAAAGAGAGGGATCCAGAAGGCGAGCTGCTGCTATTGCAAACCCAAGAGCATTTGTTTCTTATGTTTTATTTGATGACAGAATGCTCTTTTTTTTCCTTAGAGGCAAGCAAATAAATGCTCTGAAGGATGCATGGAGAGGTTGTAGCTGCATTAGCAGCTGCCACACTGCGGTAGCACCATCGGTGGTACTTTCCCAGGTCACGGAGGTGCTGCTGAATCTGAATACTTGGCATTGGTCCTTAGGTCCTTTTTAAGTGGCTTTCTTGGGGAATGTGGCAGAGTTTTTTACCTTTACTTCTTCTAGTCCTCAGGTCAGTATCTTTAAATTGATATTACAGTTAAAAGCAAACTGCCTCATGCTGAATTGGCTATATGCAGTCATGGCATAATGTTTGGTGACACATACAGGCAAGCTTGCAAAGCCCCAATTCAGCAGCAAATTATTTTTGTCCCTTTTAATCTCGTAGGGCCTGATGCTGATCTGTAGGGTTTCCTAAATCCCATTGATTTCTCTGGAATTAGGCTCCTGAAAACCTTTGAGAGCCTCGGTCTGGTTGATCTTGTGCTATAAAATGGAAACAAACTCACTTTCTCTACCTCAAAATGCTGTAAGGATAAATGTGTTGAAGATTATCAGTGTTCTTACTCAGTGGCAGTTAAGGCCACAGAAATACCCAAAATAGATTTAAAAGGGACAAAAATAACTTGGTGCCTGGAGGGTATACAAACTCTGAGCTGTTGCTGTGTGCCTTGGCTGAATCATTTCCCCAGGGAGACTCCAGGCAGTCAGTACTTCTTTGAGAGAAACGGCCAGGGAGATGCAATTGGATGTGTTGCCTCAGAAGGGATGAGTGTGGCTGTCACCATGCACTGAGGGTTGACCTGCCATTATTTGTCTGCATGGCTGGCACAGTCCTTTGAGCAAGAGAGGATCCTCACAAGCTGCTCGTGGGGGATCCAGCTTTGGGTCCTTAGTGTGGCTGGAAAGGCTGGTAGGAGGAGATAGTGAGCTGTTTGTACAAATCCCTTCCACCTCCCTCTGTAGAAGGAAAATTACTTTAGACCACAGCCACGGAATGCATTCCTCTGAAATGTGTCTGTAGAACGACAGGTTTGCCTTGGTCAGCTGTTTCCTGAGTTTAATCAGTCATTCTTGCTGACCATCGTGACAGAAAGTTGCTTTTAGAGCTGCAGTTATCTGTGTGGCCAGGAAGAGTCAACCAGCATCTGTTCCTGTGCATGCATCATTAACGGAGCTGTGAATTAATTTCTCATGACAGACCACATTCTCCTTTGGACTGAATTTCTAGTCAGCTGCCGACGCACTCTGAATGCTTGTCACGTTCTTGTGGTTTATAGGTATCAAGTCACTGGCTAGTGAAGGGGCAGACATTGAAAATCCCAGAATAAGCTTCCCAAGTTTGGAGTTTCAGGAGAAAATTGTATTCATAAGTTAAGCATGTTTTGGTTTGTGACAGACCACACCTCTCTGAAACCTTCCTATTTTCATGTATTTATAACTATAAATTACCTATTACTATAGGAAAGTGGGATCACACGTGTGTATAGCATATAGTATAGCAGTATACAAATACGGTTCCTTTTGCTGCTGTTGGAAAAATCCCAGTAGCCTTAGTTTGGATAACTCTGGAAGTCAATGAGATGCAGTAGTTTTTTGTGCGATGCTTTCTTAAAGACAGGTTACACTTTTATTTTTTGTTCATGTAGATAAGGCTGCTTCTAATACTATTCTAATACAGATAAGCTCTGAGTTAAGCTTGGCTGCTAATTGGGTTCCCTCTTCTGGGGGCAGACCAGGTTGTCTCTGTTCCCTTCTCAGCTCGCCGTTAGCAGATCTATGAGGTTTGTCCGGCCTTGCAGTTATCTGGCACCATAGGTGACAGATGCAGAAGAGCCAAAGCAGGCTCTGCAAATTATCCTGTGACATGAGGGAAGAAGGTGACCTCTAAACAGTATGTAGAAGGAAGGGGGCTGTTTTTCTACTGTGTTTCTTCCTCGGTAGAGGAAGATTTTTTTCATTGTAGGTGATAAGAGCAGACTCTTCTTGCTGAATGAAAATCTGACTCTTGCTGAATGAAGACTCGAGGGCTGAAATACCAGGTTTTGAGAGCAATGACAAGAAAAGCATCCTTACTTCTAAGCCACCTGCAAACAGCCTCTTGGCAATGCCCCACAACAGCTTGGCAATGCAGCTTCATGAGTCAGCAGTATCTCTGCACACTTCTTCACATTAAAACCTTAATTTACTACACTTCTGTTCCCTATTAGTAATCATTAGTGCCTTGAGTTTGTATAAAATATGCTTGTAGCAACTATATCATTACTTTGAGTGTACCACTCACACATTTGTTGTCAAATGGAGGTGGTCATTGAGAGAGAAGAAGCAAATGACTTGATTTTGATCAGCTATATTTTGGTGGCTCATTAGATTATCACTGCCAGCCAGTGGAACTGGATAAGGAGTTTGTAGGAATCGTTGTTTTGCAACTGGGAGATGTAGGTGTTCTGCACTGGAGAGGTCAACTTCTAAATGACTTGCTAGGGGCTATTTTGGTGTGCGGTAACAGAATTACTGCTCAAGAACTGTTACAGTTTTAACAAGAAAGTAATTGAAGTGACTACAACCCCTTTGAAGTCTTATTTTTAGATTACAATAAGCAAGATTTTGATTAATTTAGCAGCAGGACAGCAGTGGCTATTAACAGCTTAACATGAGATCCTCGTAGATTGATAAGTAGCTGAACAGCCCCTGAATCACATATTAACAATCTGCCCAGACTATATAATTGAGGCTCATGTTGGGTAATTGTCAGTGTGGTTGATAGTCAACACAACAGCAGCAGTTAGTTGTCTTTTAAATTGGCACTTAAATTATTCAGAATACTAGTTGATAGTCATCAGTACATCTGAGCCACAGCTCAGTTTTTGTAGGCATGGATGACAAGATCTAGTTTAGTTAACTTAAGTACAACACTGGGCTCTGCTTGGGCAAATTTATCTGTGTCTAAAAGCAGTTTGTCAAGTTTGGTCTTCAGCCCGTGATGAAATCCCTCTTCTGTGGCCCAAGCGTTAGTGGTGCATCAGTAAACTGGGATGCAGCTAGCTTGAATGTAATAACCAAACCAACACATGGTCCCTGAGCCACCCGTGTTATATGTTGTATTGCCTCCTCAGACCACAAGAGAAGGTAAAACCTGCAATGCTAACCAGTAGCTTTGGTTTCTTTTATTTATTTTCTTAAGTCTGCTGTGATTGCAGCAGATTTGAGCAATTCCTCTGTCAATTTAATGTCTGTAGCTAGTTTTATTTGTTGTGGGGCATTCTAGCCGAATAAGAGTGAAATTTTATGAACCATTAAATGTGCAGAAGGAGTTGGTAACCACTTGGTTTCTCCTCCAGTTCCTTCTTCTTGTAGCATTAGCAATTCAGAGGTAGTCACACAGTGGGACATAGCTCAAATTAATTAGCTAAATTGCTACCTAATGGCAATAAGATTTGATGCCACTTAATATTTCAGTGCAAACGTGACAGGCAGGTTAACGTATTGAAATATGATTGGCTTGCCTTTTCTAGTGGAGTATCTTAATTCTTGTTTGGGCCATCTAAAGCACTCACTGTGCTCAATTAATTCTGCCATTAGCAGCGGTCTGACCTGCCATTAGCTCTGATAAAATGTACAGTCATCTCCATGGCCGTCTCTTTCAGCGATGACCATCCCACAGTAAGGATGCTGAAATGCAGTTTAAACGGAGGACACACACACACACTGTGCTCTGTACATAATTAAGTCACATTAATGATAGGAAACTTAATTACAATTTGGAGTTTATCAGCAGCTTGCAGTGGTATTGGGCTGTGCACACACATACTGCGCAGTAGTTGAGCAATTGTTTCAGGCTGTGGAAGGGCTCCCGGTGGAAGAAGATGCTAATCATTTGTAGTGTCCTGAGCCTGGGAAAAGTCATTGAATTCTGTTTATGCCCCGTTTGGTTTTCTTTTCTTTCACCCTTTCTTTCTGCCTGCCTTCTCCCCCCACCCTCCTTGTGAAGCAACCCTTCTGGCTGTGTTGTAAGTGTGGTTTGTAATCATTGTACACATCCCAGATGGTTCATGAAAACTCTTTGAAATGCCATCTGCCAGGCGTGTGTCCAGCCGGCAGCCTGTCATTCTGCTACAAGAAAAACGGAGGCGGGTTTTCCCTTCCCCCTGCCTTTCTGAATCGCATTCAGTAACACTTGCTCAGATGTGAAGCAGGATAACAGCCCGAGCATCTGCAAGCAATCTTTGCTCTAGACAGCAACATGGGAAGCTGTTGGGTTTTTCGCCTTTGCCCAGATAAGATATCCTAACCAATGTAGGTTTTATTTTCCCCTCTATTTGCTGTCTGGTTTTGTTGCTGAGGACCCACACGAGGTGACAAATGTTATCTCTGATGTAATGTTTTTCTTTTATGCGGCGACTTGGCGTTTCTAATGCATTCAGCCTGTGTTGCAGGCAATCGCACTGATAGCGAGCACATCTGTGATTTTTCAACTTGAACATATTCAGGAAATTAAGAACACTGAAATGAAACAAATAGATCCATTAAAATGGCTCAGAGGAATTATGGCAGAGATATAATTGTCATGTCAAATAGGCAGCCAGCGCTAGTAAACTGCTGACTGCAATTTCATTGCTATAAAAATTCAGAAGGAAAAAAATTATTAATAAATATTCTCTGTGGAATGATAAAGAAAAGAATGGTTTTAAAAGATAAATTAAAATGAGGCCTGAAGCTCCTTGATCTTTGTGTCTCCTGAATGTGTGTTGTCAGTTACTGGGAAAAAGTATGTCCCGATCTTTGTCATTCGGCTTGTGTGCAGCATGGCTCGGGGTGACTTTTGACTGGTGCATTCATAGGATGAGGAGCACTACAGAGACTCATTCTCACTTCCGTTGTGCTCCAGGCATGGGACAGCTACAGCACATTATTGGATATACTTATTGCTGAGGCTTTTTGTTGTTCTTCCTTCCCTCTCATGTGGGTCTGGTTTAGGGGAGCCTTTCAGTGGTTACAGCCACGATGCTCCAGTGAGGGTCCTCACTGCCTGAACAGTGTCGGTGCTCAGGGAGAAGATGCTGTAACCCTTCATCACACCTTCTGGGTGCATGCACACTCCTTGCATGCCAAGGAGGGATCTGTGTGGGCATTGCCTGCCCGGCTTTGCTGCCTGCCTTTAGATGACAACACAGGAATTTGGGAAGAGAAGGACATATGGTGCAGTTCCAGTCTTTCCTTGATCTAGATCTGTGAAATACATTCATCCTGTGTTACAAACCACTCAGTAAAAATCGCTGCAATCTTACTATAAAGGTTCAAGAATACAAACACTGAAAAATCAAATCTTTTCAATTAGTAATGATTAATTCTGCTAGTAGGGTAAAGATACCCATGACCATTTCCATCCCTTTTTTTTTGCCTTTCCTTCTCCTGCCTTTGCCTATTCATCCAACTCCAAGAGAAGGAATGGTAGAAAAAGCACAGGATCTTATAGACCATAGAAGGCTGATGGTAAATAATTTAAGAAGAGTGAATTTCTATTTTGAATCAGGGAATGGAGGATGTTAGAGAAAGTGGATGTCTGTCAAGGAAATTAATCTAGTGATAGTCTTTCAAGGGTGTCACGCTGTCATGACTGACCTCTTGAACAGTCTCTCAGATGAATAGGGCATAAGTAGACTTTCCGCTTCCCTAGCACTTGAGGGAAACATTTGCCAGATGCAGGCATGGTAAATTTATGCTCTTTCAACTTCTGAGAGCTGGAATCTTCCCAATTAGTTTCCAGAAGCTCATCTTCTTCATACTTTCTTCAGTCCTTTTATAGAGGGTTCCATAAATCGTATGCACTGATAAGGCCCAGCCCAGGGGCTGGAGGAGTCCCACAGAAGTGAGAAATCATGCTTCATTAAATGTTAGGCATGGTTTCTACATCTCTAGAGTTATTCCCAAGCCAGCAGATTGGTTGCAGCCACAGCACTTGGACACTTCCAACCCTCTAACACTGCTGTTTCTTCCAAAGTTCAGTTTCTTGCACCGTCTGTAAATCTGTCATTTATGTTTATTCTTGGATGCACAGAATCCAGCCATCTCCTATCCCCATAGTCATGGAAAATAAAGGCTATTGAACAGAAATTGATCCTTATCAATTAAGCTGTGCTCAGCGACCTAAAATGCAGTGGCCCAAGTCACCTTAGCAAAAAGTCATGAAATGACTCATCTTATACTATGTTTCAGAGGGCTGTAAATTGGTCAGAAGGGAGAAGAGTTTCAGAGCTGGCAGAGTAGAAGCAATCAGAGCCCTGCTCTCCATGGATGCTATTTAAATGGTCGAGTGCTAGAGAGAGATGCAGTGTGAATTATTGCTCAAAAGAAAAGCTATTTCTTGAACTGAAATGAACTTAGAGATGAACTTCATGAGAAGAGTTTGCAGTTTGTCTCCTTAGCGAGCATGTGTGAATGGCGCATCAAAACTCTCAGGGTACATAAATAGAGATAAAATATTAAGAAGAAATGGGGAAGGAAAGATCTTATTTCTTCTTAATATTTTAAGAATATTTTGTGAGATAAAGTGATATCAGAAATAATGGACACTAGAAAGAGGTTTCTTTCTGTGAAAATACAGTCTGCAATTTTAGTGAAGCTCAATTATGAGAGATTGTGCTAATAGCAGGAAGGTAATTGCTGGTATATTCCCAGATACCAACCTCTTCCAGCTGTGCTCCTGCATATGAAATGGGAGATTTCTTTGCCAGGCAGCCTTTCTGACAATGCAATAAACATTGGATCTGGGGGGAACAACTGGTATCAACAGCTCCAGATCTGTCTTGTCTTGTTTTTACATGGGCTCCTAACTTCTAACTGAACTCTTTTGACGCTGCTCTGTCTGGCTCACAGAGCTGTATTTAACAGGCACTGTTGTATCTTTATGATCATTTTTGACTGCCCCTTTTAACTCTTGATAAGAAAGCAAGTATACTAAGGTGCTAATTTTATATTTCAGGCACAACCCGCCCTCCAAGAGAAGGAGAAGTGCCTGGTGTGGACTATAACTTTCTGACTGTGGAGGAGTTTCTGGAGTTGGAGCGAAGTGGAACCCTTCTGGAAGTAGGAACTTATGAAGGTATGGAACCACAGGCAGCGAAAAAGCACTTCAAATAACTATGGTAGCACACCAGACTTGCATCACCCTCCCTTGAGTTAACCAGCTGAAGTGAGGACCTCACGTTCCTTCCTAGTGCTCTACTTCCCTTATCTCTGTGTAACCCCAGAGGGAATCCCAGTATTGCCTTTTCCTTTCAAGTTGACTACTTGAAAAGACTAACATCAGTAGGGCAGGGATATCTAATATGAAATCCAGTAAGGAAATACTGAGGAAACACAGAGAGGCAGTGAGGGAAGATGCATCCGTTCTTTGTATGCACTATGGCTCATCTCCTGTTCACTTGTTCTGCCCTCCTGCTGTCTCTCTTTCCCTTCATTTTCCCTGAGTACACATCCTTCATCACCCAGTTGTCTCTCACTATGCAGCTACATGATGCACTGCTTTTGGCCTTTTTGTCTTCTTTTTTCTTGGATAATTGCTTCTAACTTCAATCATTGTGTTGATTCTCTTTACAGCACAGCTTTACAAACAACAGCACTGAGACAGCCAAGGGGCACTGAAATGTCACCAGGGTGAGAGCAGGGAAAAAGAGAGCTTTGACTTCCAGAGAAATGCAAGGCAAATTGGCCAGATCTGTGTAACTAAATCTGCAATCTGTATCCCCTTTACATTGAAAACTCCTTTTGGTTTTTGTTTGTTTGCTTTTTGTTGCATTTTTATTTTACTGTATTTTATTTTATTTGTCATTTTAATTTTATTTTATTCCCTGAAGAACCTTCAAATGTACCTTTTGAGAAGACAATGAAAAGAAATGTTACAGGTTTAAAAGTCCTTCCAGTGTACTCCAGCTCACTCATGTCATATTTTCATTTGCAAGAAGTTCATTGGGTCTTTCTGTAGTTATTAGAAGTTGAAAGAAACTTATTCTTGCAGCCATTAATAAGAAACATGAAATACATTTCAAAATATGAACTACACACAAATAGCCGATGGTCTTTGAAAAGTAGTCATCAAATATGAACAGAAGAGATTGTGACATGTGGGTTTGGTTTTCTAGCTCTAAAAATGTCTCCAAACACTGTTTGTTTAAAAACTCCCTTGTAGGGTCACCTTTAAACCTTGCACTTATTCACAATTGCAGTGTGAAACGTGGTTTGCATGAGGATGCTAAATGTATAACTTGGTTTCACTCCTCCAACTCTTTGAGCTGATTAGCAGCATCAGCACCAATGTTAACGTTCCAGCAGCAGCACTTCTCCAAAACGAGCTTTTTCCTCTCTGTGTTTCTAATTATAACACTAAATTAGTTTTCTTTGTCACGGTGCTCGAAATAGATCAGCAGAAAAGGCCTCGCTGTTGCTTCCTGATCCTGATCGTATTTGTTCTGGTGACCTTTCCACTTGGAAAGACAAAATGAGTAACTGTCTGTAAGCTGGCTCCTGGGACATGCTGCGAATTGGTTTTCAGGAAGTGCTGTACCCATCTGGGATAGTTATAACATGGTTGTTCCGTTGCTT
>JAVHNF010069693.1:12089-23938 GCA_034783455.1 Micropsitta finschii | reverse complement strand
CTGGACATAGAGCCACGATGCTGGTAAAGCTGCCTGGCCTTGTCCCTCTGGGCAGGATTAGATTTGTGCCGTTCCCTATCTGGCTCTCCCTTACGTTACTGGAACATAAAATCATCTCCTTTTAACTTCCTCAGTTTTATGAGAGTTATTTTTAGCAAATTGTGTTTTTACAGCAATATGCACTTTGCCATATCTTCCTCATGAGGAGCTCCAACCATTTCAGAAATGTTAACTGAAAAATCCTTACAGAAAATGCTGGAGACAAGCAAATAGTGCCAAAGCCTCTGCAGAACACATGGGGAAATCGAGGAACAGAGAGTTACGTGCTTTGTCCAAAGTCATACGGAACCGGAAAGTCTTTTGACTCCCCACTCCTCTGCTCTTCTTCAAGGTGAGGACTGATTCCAGCATCCTCCTATTTTGCTTTTTGTGTGCTTTTGAGCAAAAATACAGTATTCATTTCTAATCTAGGCAGCTGTAGTTATTCCAATACTGAATTACTTCTCCCTTTCCTGCACCTAGCTGTATCTCTTTTGATTGCAGAGGGATAGATAAGCTCTTGACATGGAGACTGGGCAGTGATGCTGGGGGACACTTGGTGTTCATTCTTCACACAAAATTACATAACTAAACTGCCTGTACCTGAAAGGGGGAGTGCAGCCACAACAGGGGGTTAATTCTCTGCTCAAGCCTATAAAACCTGCACATCAACAGGGTTTCTTAGCTTAGCCAGTACTCCAATAGCACAGCTACCAGACTGTGAAGACATGAGCCAGGATTTGCCCCACGTCTGTGTGGGCTGCTGTGAGCTTACAGAATCTGTGCACTGTGCTCCGTTAGGTGATATATACATGGCCAACCACAAAAATACCTGAAATGCTCCTTTCCATCTCAGCGACATCCAGAGGAGGGAAACAACACACAGAAATTGAAATGCAGGGGCCAAACAAGCAGCGCAAAGCACATTCACTTGGCACAAGATGCTGTGTGGGTATTAGCTGAGTCCTGAACTCAATACGCTGTGTCAGCTCAGCGCTGTGCTGACACACATTGCCTCTGGGCTCTGCTGGTACAGAGCCATGCTGCTGCAGCTGCTTCCAGGCTTGGAGCAAACTGTGTCCCTCAAGGGCCAGCATCTCCAAACCCCACCACATCACCACAGCACTGCTGCGACCTCCTTCCCTCCCAGGATGAGGGAGGCACATGCATGGAAGAATATGCTGCCACAGGCTAAGTTTAGGAGACCTAATGGTCTCCTAAAACTGTCTCAGCATGTGAAGCAATTGAATTAAGAAGATTTTTCCCCTTGGTACCAACAAGTTTGCATTCTGCCCATCTTTTTTTTTTTTTTTGATGCTTTGAGCCGGGATTTATAATCCGACTTGAGGTTAATCTCTAGGTTTAGTCAGCTGGACAGAGGATAAGAAGGTTTTTGTTTCAGGAGAAGAAAATTGTTCTGCACATTTCTGTTAGAACAAAGATGACAGACTTGATTCAGATCTTGCTCACACCACTGTAAGGATTGAACGAGTTTGTTGCGGCCCCACAAGGAGTCAGGTGATTGAGGTTTATCCTCACTGTCTGTTGGAGGTGCTTGGTGTGGGTTCAGCATAAAAGCTGACTGAAGCCTGGATGGATCAGGACACAGCACAGCCTGCTGCAGTGTTGCAGCATGTGCTTTTATTCCACATTTTCCTCAGCCATAACAAGAAAAATGCTGCATCTTCAAAATGCTGAATTCCCTAGCTCTTCTCTTTTTCTCTTCAAAGGAAATTGCGGCAAAGTGTTGACTGACAGTTTTTGTGAATACAGCTTTTGGCTTATCTACGAGCCACTTATACTGTGGGCACTGCTTCCCTCCTGCTCATTAGGAATAGTTAACATCTAGAAGAAGCTAGAAGAAATTTCCCAGGCATGGCTCATGGTTCATGAAGTTTGTCCACTGCAGCAAACAGTATCTCTTCAATCAGTATTGTAGACTTCATCTCATGTTATCATAAGCCCTGGTAGCATTTGGCACATTTGAACTGGAATTTGTAGATAAAAATTGATTATTTTGTATGCCCCAACCTTCAGAAAAGTTTCTTACAGCAGCTGCTGCAATGATTGTATCTCCTAGGAAGATTATCATTGGTAGAGGCAGGTCGGTTCTACCTTGTTTATCTTTGGCTGAACAAGGGAACAAATTCTCCAGAGTGCAGCCTGAGATCTTATCCTGAGATCTTAATAGGCAGTGCTGGTTTCCTGGCATGTTTTGTGAGCTGCCCCCACCGCAAAGCTGGGTGAAAGGTACCGGCCATGCCTGAGCTGCAAATATTTTTAAGTGTAACTGTTAGGTAAATAACCAATTTTTCAGCTGAAGCAAACAGTGTTAAAAATAGTTTGGGGCTGAACTGAAACAGAATTTTTAGTTTCCTTTGAGAAATGAGGGTTCCAATACTTTCTATTGTATCATTTTCTTTAAACTGAAATATTTCATTAAATGCTTTGTCAGTTATTTAGATACCTGAATAAACATTTTATTGGTCAGTTTTAAACGAGCCTAATGTTGTATGAGTAGCACAAGGAGTCAGTGAAGCCTGGCTTTCAATGAACTGCATGTGTCCTCCTTCTCCTACATGGCCAGAGTACAATGACCCAGTTCTTTTGCCACAGCCTCATGACATCTCCATAGCAATACCCAGTTTCCCCTTACAGTCATGCACCTTCAGTCTATGATACCCATCTTTCTCATGTCCTCAGATCCTTCACTAGTACTTCCAGCTCCCTTCACACCCCAGACCTTTCCAAACTCCGATGCTTTCCACATGTCCCAGATGTCTCTCACAGCCTCTCTCCTACAGGACTTTTGGCTTCATTCCACTTTCCCTACATTTTTTTAACATATATATATATATATGTGTATATATATATATACACACACACATACAGAAATGCTGGCTATATTTCCCATGTACCCTAGCTGACTTTATTTAGCATGACAGATGACCAAGAAAAGGCAAGTAGTGCAAAGTATCTGAAATGAGCTTTGTGCTTACTTGGTCAGCCAAGTGCTCTTAAGCGATGAATCTCCTGGCTTTCCCTTAGTGGGATCACTAATGCTCTCTTCTTTTACCCAGACATTGATCTTCAGAACACTCCAGGGATTTTGATATTTTTACAATGTTAGCCTTTGTTAAAGTTTGTTGAAATTGGACAATGCGTTTAAAAGTTATTAGGGAAGGAGGGAGGTAAGCAATGTAACCTCATAAAGAAATTATTTTGATGGGAAAATAAGAAATGCTTGCTTTCAGACATCAAAATGAGATGTACTGGCAGAAACTTAATTCAACAGCCATACACTAAAAGGCTTTATTTCTTGATACTGCAGTTTGTCATAAAGGCTCCATAATTGGGTTTGTGTTGGTTTGAGATTTGTACGCACCATGCCACAAAAAATCATGGTGATGTTGTTGAAACTAAAGTAAAATTTCTGAATATATTGATTGTCATTGAGAAAGTCCTGCTATTTGTCTGAGGACAGGAAAACATAAAAATCAGAAATGCCATCCTTACTATCAGCTCTGGAAGTATGTGAATTTAATTCCAGAACTTGGATATGTTGCAAATCTAAATAGGGAACTACAGTTCTTTTACTTGTGTTATCCAAATGTTAGAGCAGTGTGCAAATGTATGACCTGTCACTGCAGTGCCAAGGCTGGTTTGCCTGTTACCATCTTTTAAAGGCAACAATATTAATGCAGTCCTAGAAGGATGGGAAAGACAGCCTCTCATTGCCTTAAGGCACAAATTCTTTCTTTAAATGAGAATGCAAGTAAAAATCAGATTATCTAAATGGGAGAGTGGAGCACAGGAGGACTATTTTTATCTTAAATACTTCATTACGTTCATTGGGAATTGGGAGCTAATCTGTCACTAGAAAATGGCAGACAAAGCAAAATTGTAATAATTGGAGACTAAGTTTCTTGGAAACTTAGAGAAAGAAGTGCCAAATACTAGGTTAATTCACTTTACTAATTCAATAGGATTTAAGTGGCAAGGTGGAGTGGGAATGCCAAGAGACTGCTGTACTTTCCAAGGCCATTGAAAGTTGACCTTTGGCTCTTCTGCATAGCCCTGACAAAATGCATCAGCTCTCTCCTAATATATTCACACCATACCCATCTCCAGTATGTGCCCAGCTGCAAGGAAAGTGCTCTCAGGGCAGTCAGCAGTTATTGTTCTTTAGGAAAAAACTCACTTTTTTGGTGCATGATATTTGATACTGACCACATGATATTCAGAGATCTGAGAGGCATGTCTAGGTAAACTCCAATTCTGGAAATCGATAGTAAATAGCCAAAGTTAGGAGTCCAGTGGTGAAGGCATCCAAATGTTCTCCATTTATTTCTGAGTCTCCCTAGTGGGAATGGTTGTTAGTACAGGGTTAAGATATGGTTGTTGGGGGTTTTTTTTGCTATTGGCATTCGTCTACTCTCAGCTGAGCAGAAACCAACCTTTTTTCTTACAGACTTCAGCCATCCGTCACCGTCCAGATTCAATTTTTGGTCAATTTTCGGTCAATTTTCATCAAATATGTGCTATACTTGAGTCAATGATCTAAAAATGAAAAGTACCAAGCACCTCAAACTGTCAAAGATAGCCAGTTCACAAATTTCACTCTTAGAAGACAGGCAGAAAACATTAACTAGACTGGACAAATGATGAATTGCTGCATTCTTTTCTGTTAAAAAAATGGAATTGGTCAATGCAGTGGGCTTTCATCTGGCTGATAGCTATAACAGCCCATGTATACTTATTATATGATAACATTCACCTCTGCTTCCCAAGCAGGTGAAGAATGACAATACCATTTATAATTCTTTTATTGTTAAAGATTCAGAAGTAATATTAGATATACATTAAAAAAACATGCGAACAAACAAACAAACTACAAAAAAATCCAAAACCAAACAGAATAAAATGCATTTAACTTCTGCTTTTCATCTGCTTAAATGATGAAATAATCTTTTTTTACAATTAGGAGAACATAAATTAAGAAAACACCTACTCCTGGGATTATGAAAGCTGAAGGCTTGAAATGAAAGTAAAATAGAGATTTGCTAAGCAAATGAGATATAAATACATGCTTTATGAAAAGAGAGGGAAGAAAGGCAGGAAAAAGCAAGAGGAAAGGAGAGCCAAGGTGAACCTGGCACAACCCAGGAAAACTGACAGAAAAAGAAAACGGAATGTTTAATAATCTTTATTCGAAATGCTTAGTTTGAAAGAGATTCTACTTTCTCTTTACAGCTTTTTAGATGAGGTACTTAATTTATGTCAGAAGACAATCTAACTATAGGTCTAGACAAATTTAAGCTGATAACTGTGATTTCAATGCTATGCAGATCTTTAGAGAATATTCTGAAGAATACTGGGATAAAACATAATGCAGGTTTAGCAGGGATAGATGGTGCTGAACTAACCTGACAGGCTTTAGGTGTAGCTCTAGAATATTAAAAAAGAACATAAGTAGCCTATAGTAAGCCATAGTGGGAGCCAACAGCACAGGTCACCGGGATTTCGTGTAGTACTTACCCCATTTCCCTGCTGTGTTAAGTATCCTGTGCTCCCAGTGCTCTGGAGGGTCCTGCATCTTCCTGAAATCCATACATGTACAAACATCTATGTTTCAGTGCTTCAATAGCACACTAAAGACGGCACTCTGTGAAGTGACGAGCACAGAAGCCGAGAGGATGGCACTGTTGAAAGCATGTGTATTCGCATCCATAGGCATAAAGAAAGGATTTGGGTGTAAAGGGAAAGAATATGAAGCTGCTACTAAACCCTTCAGGTGAACAACAGGACCCAGACTGCTGGTCATTCTGTTTTCCTGCTGTACCTCACAGCACCATGGATTACCTTTCCTGTACTTCTCTTCATATTTCTTCACTAAGTCAGATCTAGTCTTTGCTTAGAAACAGGGAGAATTGGTCCCTTCCAAGGTGGACAGCCTGTCAGAGCCAGAGACCCAAGCAGTGGCCTTTGCATCTCTTCTTTGAACCCAGCTCCTGCTTCTCCAGAGGTTCCCATGTTGTTCTTTCAAGAACATTTTGCACAGTGCAAGGGGCAAAGGTCAGCATTACCCTATCCACAGAAGTTTTTTGAGACTGATGTTGGGTGAGCACATACTCTGTGCCTATCTGCAAGGACATTAACTGCACTGAAAAGCAATGGATGGGCCACATCTAGACTTAGTGAAGAAGATGACACCTTGGCAAATTGTTTGTGACCAGGATCTTATATAGAAATCATTCTGAAATATGAAATCCTATCAGTTAATGCCATAATCCTCAGTACTTACCATTTTCAGAACATTTTTATACCTATATTTGTGTCTGAGTACAACTTTACTACCTCTAACCTTTGTGAGAACTGCTTGATAGATGAGCAGATACAGCCTCTGATTCTAGCTGCTCGCTAGTGTATAAATGATTGATTAGTGTATAAACCTGCTGATCTTCTGGCATTATTGTAAACATACAACTTCTAATCATTTTACAGAGCTCTTCTAGGGATTTATTTAAGATATTTAAGATAAGCTTGTCAGTCTTCTTCAGGAAAATAGTTTGGTTTATGGTTATATGAGAAGATTTATTGTACTTAATAACATGTCATTTTTGCCCATACGGGCTAAGAATTAAGTTCTGCAGAGCAGCAGGGAATATATGTATAAAACTGAGGCATAACAACGGAGGGCAGTTTTGCTCTTTACACAGCTACTGCCTTTGTTTGGAAGTGCTAAGGACACATGACAGTGAATGCTCAGAGGTTTTCAGCTATCATTTTATATTCAACTATTAGATGCTGCAGGCTAGTTCTGAAAGGGCACAGAAATGCAGCCTTAACACAAATACATATTTTTATTCTCCTAAGTAAAGTTGCTCCTTAACCATTTGGCTTTACTTCTTTCCATGTTGCCAAATCCAGCATTTCCATTAAGGATACAAGTACTGTGTTTTTGTGGCTATTCTCCTCAGTATGGCACTTTTATACTTTGCCAGCATGGCTTCTGTACTGAATTTCCAATCAACTCTCTGCAATGTTTTCTTCTCCTTAACATTTGAAACACACTGAATAATTTTTAGTACACTTCCACTTCCTCTAGTAGATCAATATTTGTCTTTGTAAGATGTATGAAGTCTGATCACTACTGCTTTATCAGAGTTTTATTTGCAAGGGATCGGCCAGTTGTTATTGTCAGAATGACAGATTTTAAAAGGAAATGTGAATGTATTTGATACACATCAAACATTAAAACAACTGAAAAATGTTGTTTGAAACTCTGTGCTCAAGGATAACTAAAATTCATGACCATTTAAAAAGTGTATGAACTGCTCTAATGGATTTACTTTACTCCCTCCCTCTAAAATTCTTACTGATTTCACAGGATTAATAAAACCCCTATGGCATAATTATGTCCAACATGCCCAGTGGAAAAGATCTGAGGATTCTGGTTCAATAAGCTGCTTAAAAATAAAAAGAATTAGTAGTAAACATTTTGTATAAAATGAGTCCATTTTAGCTATGCCAACCTAATTTGTTTTCTGGATGTGTTCTTTTGGAAGTAACCACTAAATAACTGAACTATTGTACTCTGCAGAGATTCTAGATGCATCCATTTTAGCAGGCACTTACATAACACTGCTGTTTTTCTCAATTCTCATCCAATGTGCACTTATCTTTCACAAATATTATTATGTTGGAAGAGTAAAAAGTGTAAAAGTCCTCTGTGTTCAGGAAGCAAGAAATTATCTACCTTTACACCTTACTGCTGGTAGCAACGCTGGTGGATTTAATCAGTATTTCATGATGGTTGTCCGCCTATTAGACCCTACAGTAGGCAACTAGGGTCTTCAGCTCTACCAGATGGTGGGGATTATTCATCCAGTGAAGATCTGCCTTTATTGACTAAACTGTTCAAGTGCAGTGAGGGGTTATGAGACCCTAGGAAAAGTGAGAAGGAAAGAAAACAAAGTCATAGGGAGGTACAAAATGCCCTGACGCTGTTAGTGCAGAGAACAGGGCTTATGTTTGGATGCTTTTGGTTCTGAGTTTAGTGCACACGTAGGAAAGAAAGGAGGTGGCTCCTGGTCTCTTCTTCTTCACATCTTTTCATCTCCTTCTAGTGAGGAAGAAGGAGATAGACCTACAACATCCATATTTTCTCCCATATTGCTGGGAGTCAGTGGCAAATGCCCATTTTCTCTTCCTCTCACATGCTCTGGTGAAGAGGTACCAAAGAAGTCTTCATGTGTGTTGCCAAATGGCTCATTCTATAAGCATGGCCTGATGCAAAATGATACTTCAAGGAGCAAGAGAAGTAGCCACATGCTGACAGAGAGCCTGTGGAGCAGTGCTGGTGGACAGAAGGGCTGCTGAGTGTCCTGGCTACAGAAGAGAAAACACTGAGCAGTAGAGGAGCTGTAACACTGCTGGGTATGGCAGAGTCAGAATCACTCCTGGAACAGTGTCTGGATCTGATTCCACAGTTACGCAGTGCTGATAAACTGGAGGGGACTCAGGCCATCCTACAGCCTGTGTGATATTGGTGAGCAGTTTAAATGAGCATGCTGGTCCTTTCAGCCTCTATCAGACACGGAGTTGAACAAAGAGCAATGGGTTGCGGTTTCAGTGTGAACACACTAGACAGGAACAATACACTTAGTGACTAAAAGAGAATTAGTTGGGACCATCAGAAGGCAGGAACTGAGGGAAATAACATAGAAGGATAAAGCAATTGTGTCAAATGCTGCCACCTAGAAGGGTGCAAGTGCTTTGAGATGAAAGAGATGAATAACTTTATGCAATGACACCCTCATGCCAGCTCATTGTGATCCTGACAATTTTTACATTTACAAAACTAAGGAGAAGGTGGTTTGTAAAATCAAATGTGCTGTGGCGTTGTAAATACATTTAGTCAAACAGGATTGCAACGAAACCTCTACTTTCAGTTTCACCATGTCTGCTGAGTACATTTCATGCTAAATGCTCCTGAAGTAAGTGCATAAAAATATTTCTGACAGCTGTAGTGAGCGCATGCCAAATGCCTGAAAGATTAAACATAATAACACGGACCACGTGCTATGAACCAACTAACGTACTTCAGTTAAAAACACGAATTAAGAAAAGAAAATAGTCCAGAGACAGGCAAAACCTTAGTAAAATATCTTTGGATTATAATCTCTATTGTTATCTGTTGTGTATCTTTTTAGCAAATTAAGTTAGTACACGCCTATAGCAATCTTTAGTGCAATATTACTCATGAATACCACGTCCCTGTTTTCTCTTCTACTGCCGTTTTCTGTTTTGCATTAAGTAAAACTTTACAGACATACCAATGTTAACAGACAAAGATCTTGGCATCAAGAGCAGGACCCTAACTTTCAGTTGCAGCAAACTTGGGCTGGTGGGGCCAAGGAACTAAAATACACTTGTGTCCTTGTCTGGGCCTATCCCAAGGTCATGCTTTCCAGGCACCCAGGGAAATCTCAGTGGGAATGACAAACTGAAGTCCACCAAGCTTGTCATTCAGGAGAAGATGAGGGACTCCACACAAAGTTGCATATCAAGTCAGGAATAACACGAACAGTTTCAAGGTTCTAGAATAAAGCCATGTAATAATGACTGGGTTAATAGAGAGAATCTACACTGCCAGCAGCAAACAGGTCAGCTTTTACTTGTTACTGTATTATGTGGTCTTGGACATTACCTGTAACAGAAACCAAGAAGAGCCAGATATCTCCAGTATCTTGTTAGTTATGAAATGTCTCACTGAATATGATTTTGTGGAACAGGGCTGTTTGTTTGCCTTGCTTTCATTTGATTTTTTGATAGCTCCTTTACTCTAAAGCTACTGACAGCATCCTTTGTTTCTACTGACACTGTGCCCAGAAAGGAAGAGGTCACCTGCATGTTTTTTCAGGTATTTTGTTTGCAGCTAGAAAATGATCCTGGCTTTATGAAGGTGCTGAAGAAGAGTCACAGCAAATTCACAGTGGAAATGAGGCAATGAAACTAATGGCTTTTTAAATTGTGAGAAAGATTTCGAAGAAAATTACTGGAACTTGCTTCCAGAAGGAATAATTACAGCTCAGTTTTACAGGCTTCCTCTATGTGTGAGGACAAGCCATTAGGGATGGTATGAACATATGAACAGCATAAACAGCTCTATTGAAGTGGCAGGCTGGACAGGACAGCAGAAATGTCCTCTCAATCAGCTGTTCCCAGTCACAGTCCAGATTCTTGGCACAAACTTGCCTTCATTATTTAGTCTGCATGAGCATCTTGTCCAAAAACACTCATGCAAGAGTGGCTGATTCATGAGCTCTCCTCTTCTTTGTGGTTCCTCCTACAAACATGGTTCCTATCAGTAAGGAAAAAGGTATAGACAGTAGGGTATGATAATCTTTCTGTGTGACTAGCTCTACCTGGAATGAAATATGTGCAAACTACTTTGCTTTTATGTATCTATGTATTGTCAAATATTTCTGATTTTTTTTTTTTTGTCAAAACTTTAAACCACCATTTCTAATGCAACTACTAGTGATGGCACAGTCAGACTTGTTGCCTTCCAGCTCAGTAAATATGGTCTTGCTTGTAACAGGTCATATGCTTCCTTATAAGTTTACAACGCAGGTCTCCAGATATGTCCAGACTTTGTATGGATTTGTCTTGACCATTCCAGAGATTTGTTTGTAGCTTGTAACAGCACTGTCTAATCCTCAACCACTTTGTGGCTTGCTGCCCTACAGAATTTTTCCCCTGAGCATAGAGCCCACACAATGCATTGAGTTCCCTGTACTGTTTAAGAAGCGTTTCTTGAGGCTGCCTAGCATTTTGATCCATGCCTTGAAGTCCCCATACTTGGTCCCTCATATCATGACCTCATTAAATAGAATGACGATTTCTTTAACTGAGCTATTGTATAAGACTCCTTCCAGAGTCTCACAGAGAGTGGAATCCATCTTTCTATAAGACAGAAAGCAGTTCACCGTGTTTTTCCTGAATTAATCAGGCTTGGGGCTAAAGGCAAGCTGTGATCATTATAAATGGTGAGGAACCAAGGCAGCTTGGGCCTCATGGAAGGTTCAGATGCCTGGGGCTGAGTAGTCAGCATGCTGGCAGACAGAAGGAAGATTATCTTCTGTAGGGAATTGAGGCTGGAGGATGTAAGGGGGATTTCTCTGTCAACTGGTAAAGGTAGAAGTAGTTTATCTTGTTTGATTTGTTGGTTGTGCGGCTTCTTGTATCCCTTCCAAGTGCTGGAAGAAAACATTGCATACAAGTTCTCTACCAGGCATTTCTGCTGAGGTTTAATTAGGTTAGGGCTTGAACATATTAAAAGCAGAGGAAAAGAAGGCATGAAGTCCAGTATGCCAGGATGTGCCATTGCCACTATCTTTGTAGCTCACCAGAGTTTCTGTTCCTTCAAATCTTGTTTACAACATTTCTTTCCAGTAGGAACCCTGGGCCGAGCAATCTGCTTGATGCCTCTTGGATAGTTGTTTGACTAGTTACTGTGTTCTGGGGTCAAATCATGCTTTTTTGGTGATGAGGTGTTCCGCTGAAGTGTGTCAATCTATCTACTATGAATTAACCCCTACATGTACAGCTAAAGGCTACATAAGAGGCAATTGGTTTTCTTTGCGTTGCTTCTAATATATGGAATAATCATACCTGACTCTGAGTACTCATGCTGACTCCTTAAATCTTCTTTTGCCTTTTTTTTCCCCCTTAACACTAGAATACATTCCTGCCTTCTGGGTAAACCTAAATAAAACTTAATGTTAATTTTCAATCTTCTTGCC
>JAVHNF010069689.1:27587-44554 GCA_034783455.1 Micropsitta finschii | reverse complement strand
AGGGGAAGTTTAGATTGGATATAAGGAGGAAGTTCTTTACTGTTAGGGTGGTGAGGCACTGGAATGGGTTGCCCAGGAAGCTGTGAATGTTTCATCCCTGGAGGTGTTCAAGGCCAGGCTGGACAAAGCCTTGGGTGGAATGGTTTAGTGTGAGGTGTCCCTGTCCATGGCAGGGGGGTTGGAACTGGATGATCGTAAGGTACTTTCCAACCCTAACTGTTCTATGATTCTATGATCAGTAGAGAACGTTGTGTATGTTCTTGTTCAGGACTTCAAAAAGCCTGCCCTTGCTGAGCATTGACTGCCCAGCGTTCCCTCAGACTCCTTCATCACATGCGAAGTGACACCATCTTCTCAACATCCAGCGCTCTGATTTTCTAATATATGGCTTATCTTTTTCATTCACAGCTGAAAAAAACTATCACTCACCTCTCCCAGGGCTTGGAACCACGAGGTGGAAGCTTGTGCTAACGTAGGCGAGTCCCCAGCACTACGGAACTCCCAAACCAAAGAACCTGTGTGAACTCTGCAAAGCAAGATGAAAGGGGAATTAGAAATGCTTTATCACTGATGCATTCAGCTGATCGTGTGGGAGAGAGGTAGGGTTAATCAGGTTACATGTCCTTAGCAATGGGTCATCAACAGTGGTTCCATCTCCCCTCAGAATCTCAACAGTATCAGATTCTTCTTCACTGAAGTGATCTGGTACCATCAGATCCTCCCACCAAGGGGGAGAAGGTGATTTTTCTCTTGGACACAGGATCACTTGCTCTGCCACGTTTCCTGCCTTAAAAACGTTCATCGGGAGCTCCAGGCTTCAGTGTGGAAATAAATGTCAGAGGAAAGGGAGGGAAATCATGACTAGCCTTACTCTGTCCTTATCTTTCAGCTTATCAATGCAGAGCTTGATGGCCGTGTTCTGGGGTACATGTGCTTTTCTGGCATAAGACAGACAGCTCCATCTCCTGGGATACAGCTCAGTCCCTGGGCCATTAACAGAGCCCTTGAAAGGGCTCATTCTCTTTATTCTATTTTTTAACCAGTACTGAAGAATCCCCTGTGAAAGTGTTCGGTGACTGTGTGAGAAGGAGGGCAGGGGGAAGGAGAACATTTGCTTTGCTTGTTTTGACAGCAACCCTTTGGAGATAGATAACACTGCCAACAGCCAGCCTGCAGGCTTGGGGCTTCCAAATGAACCCACTGCTTCATTTCCTGTCCCTGGATTTCTTGAGGGCACTGTTATGCAGCCAAATCACTGTCCTTTCCACCGAGCAAGTCAGCGTAATCAGTGAGCAGCCTTCTCTGCCCCCAAGGAAGTGCTCCCTTTGCTCTCAGACTGGGGCTCCTGGTGGGCTTTCCCATACAAGATCAGAAAAAAGGGAGCTGGGCTTCCAAACTGGAAACCTTGGGGTTTGGGGTTCTATCACTTACGCTGCAACACTGAAAGACATTTGGCTAATGCACAAGTCACACAATAAAAACAGAGTTTGGTAAGAACAGTTGACTGAAATCATAATAATAATGGATAATTCCAAGGTGTGGGGCATATAACTGTGAATCATTTAAGAAAATACATGACAAATACATGCAAAATCATTTAAGAAAATACATGACAAGAGTTAATACCCCAAATTAATTACAAACTCTTAAAGCAGAATATGGCCCAAAAGTACTCGCTGCAAGTACTTGTAATGAAATCATGGCAAGATAAAACTGCAGCTATTTTTATTAGGAAACATTTTTGAGTATGATTCTTATGAGGACAGTGTCTAGCGGCTGCAGCCAGGGCAGGACTCAGTTAAAGGAATACACATCACACCTCAGGGCTTATAAATTCCCAGTCCAGTCAGTACCTTCGAAGACACGGCCTGAATGGCTCTGCCAAGGAAAGCCTGTTGTTCAGTCCTGCAGAGGACCTGCTGACCAGGGCTGTCTACTCTCTGTCATGGAAATGTGACATTTTACATCACCTCTGAAGCAGAGCTCATGCTCCTGAAGCATCGACTGGTGCTACCTTTCAGCATTAACTGAGCCGGGCTGCAGTGTGTCAGGCCAGGGTGGCTGTCAATGGACGAGCAAAGGCAGAAACGCTGCAGGACATTAAAAGGCAAATCCTAAAGAAAATAAAGATAGCTTTATGGCTTTAGAGCAAAAATGGGCATAGAAAAGAGGTTCAGAAAAGACTGCTGCTTCGTTCTGACCACATGTGGAGATCAGCTGGAATTTATCAGCTTCTGGATCAGAGATGCAGTAAATGCTGATGCAGGTGTTACAGCACGTCTCTGATCTATTTTTCAAAATGGAAAATATAAACTTACCCACAGTTTAGCTTTTTCCCTTGGGTTGTGCTTTTTTTGGTTTTGGGTTTTTTCTCTTTGCTTTGAACAATTAAATGATGCTATAGATAGTGCCTGCTTGATACAGGTACCCCACGACTGAGCTCTGCAAAAATAAGCCCTTGCGTTATATGCTGCAGAGTGCTCGTCAGCTCGTGCCAACACACATCAGTGACATACCTGGGTAACAGAACTGCCCTTAAACAGTCCTAACTATCTGGGGAAGGAGGTAAGAGCAAAGTGTGCAAATATGCAAGAAAACAAATGCATCACTTTCCCCATCAAGTAACTTCTTATACCTCTAACAGCTAATGATCTGCTTGCTGCTTTCTTATGCTGAAGTTACACCTTTTGTGGGATAGAAATTAACCTCTATCCACTTACTAAGCAATGCTTTACAAATGTGACCTCCTCTATCTCATTTCAGAGCTGAAGCAGACAGAAAATGGAAGCTCCAAGGTCATATTTTTCCACAGATTCTAATCACTGTCACTGCTCTGCTCTTGGTAGCAAAGCATCAACTGATCCCTGGCCTATGCATGTCTGCTTCTGGTGCATGTCAGTGCCTATATATCTGTGTAGCCCATAGAGTGCAAGATGAGGAAAGGAAGGAGCATATCCAGCTGTATAGCAAGGTGAAGAGCTATTTGGAAGGAAACATTCATTTTGGCCAAGAAGACTGTTTTAACTAATAGAGATTCCATAATGACTTTTCATGTCCACACAAGAAGAGTCACCCTCTAATTTCAAGGCCCTGTCCAAGATGCTTCTTTTCAGTAAAGCGTGCAGGACTCACTCCAGGTAGGAGCATCCCCTTGCCAGGACACAGACTGGGACTGCAGGGAACTGAGGTTTTCTGAGGCACCCAGACCTCATTCATGAAGTGTGGCACCACATGGGACAGACCATGGGTATGTATTAGTTAACCCTAGTCTTCTCATAAAGCTTACTGCTCCGGAGAAAGGTGACACTTCCCCACACATTGGCCCTAGGATCTGTGCATAGCCACATTGGTTAGGGATGGTAGAAGAAGGGAGGGAATAAAGCCATCCTGAGTCTGCCTCTAATCATCTGAATGTCCTGAAGTGTGAGGTTTAATTACCCGTGTCATTAGCTTAGCTTGCTTCAAAAGTGGTGTTTGACAGACACAATAAAAGACTATCATACAAACTCATTATCTCCTGGCTAGATGGAAAAAAAAGAGGTTTGATTTGAAGTTAATCAACAAACCAGAATGCAAACCACGATGCAACCATGACGTAGAAGCAAGCAGGTAAAACCTGTGCTAGAAAAGGTGGTTTTGGAAGAAAAGCTTAAACTAGTATGTTTAAACTAACCTGTTTGGACCAAATGTTGAAATTAATAGTGAATTTCCTTTACCCAGCTCTTATATATGGGAAATTGCAAGAGTTGTTCAAAACAGGGAGCCATGAATATTTGTAACAGAGATAAATATGTCTCTAAGAAGAAACCAGGTGTGCTCATGCTGGGCAGTGTGTTTTGTGGTACCTTTAAATATGAAGAGAGCAGCTCCCTTATTCTCCTGACTTGCATAGTCCATCAATGCCTGCACAGCCCCAGGGCCCTGTGGGCTTCTACCACAGCTCATTTCCCCTGGCACCAGTTTGTGCTTCAAATGCACCACCAAGAATGAAAAATGAAAGAATAAATGAGATTTGCCAAGGCTCCTCATGCCAGACAAAGGGAATAGGAAAGAAGAAGGAAGGGAAATCAGTACTAACCTTCTCCATTGTCAGGGTGCTTGCTGGAGTCAAGATGTCTCTTTTTCTTTCCTCACGAAGGAGGGAGTTAAGGTGCAGACAAAGAGCTGGTGCTGGTGCCAGATACCATGTGGACAGGAGCTCCCTGCTACTGCCGGGGTTAGATTCACTTCTGCACTGCCTTGCCAATGCCCCCGATGTTTCCTTCCTGCAGAGAAAGAACCAGATCACCTGAGATGGAGTCACGTTAAGTCACTGGGTGATTTCTGTGGCGTGCACAGTTTGAAACAGTCCCCCAGGTCTCAAACTTGTTGGGAGCCCAAAAGGCAGCATGGACTTGGAAGCCCTGATAAGGATGCCCGGGGAGTGGGAAGGACATGGAACACGAAGAGAAGAGGGGCAGATTCTCAGCAGGGCAAACACACCTTGTTCCACCTTTCCCAAGGCTGTTTGTGTTGGCTGACCACCCATCTTGACCACCTAGCACAGAACCACTTAGGAATGCCTCAAAGCATCCCCTTTGCTTTCTAACACCGCTTCATCCCACTCCATAAAGGCACGTATCCATTTCCATTCCTTTTCCCCTTCCAACCTCACCTCCTGAACTGTTTTATAAAAGCATCCCACAGTCCCAGCCCCTCTCCCCCTTTCTCCTCTGCTCCAAAGAACAATTAAATCCCATTGCCCTTCAGCTGGCTCGCTCAAGAACAATGGTCACTGTGAAACTGCAATGCCATCAAACCTCCTGCTTCCCTTCTGCTTGGATTAGTGATGCAGTTTCATCCAACTTGTTTTGCAGCTAGGTTTTGGGTACATCTTGAATTCCCTTTGACTCCCCTGCCCTGCAGGGGTTTCCAGCAGGCCCTGCAGCCATGTCATCCTTATTAGCCTCTAAACCACTGTCTGTTTCCATCTGCCAGTCACACAAACGTATCCCAAGACTTTAGCAGCACATCACCCTGTCTCAGTCTTCCTAGGGAGAGTGAAGATTGCTTTGCAATAAAGGCAGAACCCACCAGCACAACACATGTGACAGAAAATAATGAAAACTGGATCTTGATCAGCCAGGAAATAACCCAAAAGAAAAGGAGAGCCAAGGGTTTGGAGAAGGGTCTCCATCAGGCAAACCTCAGCTCCTCATGCTGTGGGCTCAAAGGTGGCTTTGCTCTGAGCCACAAGCAAAAGGAAGGCAAAAAATTACCTCACTTTAGGAGTGTCTCAGAGGAAAGCAAAAAAGCCATCTGGAGCATCAAGTCTGTCCCACCTTGTTTCAGGCAACTCCAGACATGATATAGGGCTCTCTTGGAGGCCATGGGCACACTGCAGGGTCATATCTAGAAGAGACTTCATCCTTCCAAGGTCAGCCTTTCTAATAGGAATTTGAAGTATATTCCCTCTGCACTGCTCTTTGGTCCCTAAACAGGGCTTAGCAAATAGCACAGTAAAGACAGACGTCACTTCTCAAACCTGCAGCCCTTCAGATGTACCAAATCATGTCTCAGACAGCAGTGACACCTGAAAATCACAAGTGACTTCTGAAAGCATTGGCTTCTATTTTTGGAAGGCAATTCCTTCCCTTGAAGATCTTGCTTAAAAAAGGTATCAGGTTTTCCTCCATTCTGTTGATACTTGTGACAGAACGATGGCAAGGACTGCCTTTGCCTGGTTTGAGTGTGCAAACCCCTTTGGAGACAACGCATTGCCATCCTTATGAACCCAGGCATTTAATGAGATGACTGAAAACTGTAATCAGGCATTAGGTGAAACATTCAGCCTCTGGCTATTTGGGATTATTGAATCATTTCTCTATCACATTTAGTCCCAAATCCATACAAGCTTTTTATCCTTACTTCAAAAACACATAAGCAATGTGCTTCACAGAGCTACACTTACTGTCACAGCTGAGACCAGAGGTCTGTGTGGCTGAAGCTGTAGATACCAAGAGGGTGCATGAGCTTGTGAATGCAGATATGGGCAACTTACTTGGCAGATCTGTGCTTCCTGGACTTTTCATTCCTGGAATTCCTCCTTTGCAGTCAGTTCACATGGTGGTAGTGAGTACACAGACAAACGCCTGTTACTGAATGAGTGCAACATCCCCCTATTTCCCATGCTGATGTTCTCCACACTGATGTTTTCTGTGGTGGGAGCAACTGTGACCACAGCTACAGGGGAAGAGCCACTTTCTCCATGATCCCAAAGCGTCCTCATTTTGTGTAGGCAGAAAGAACTTAGTGCCTGTGAGTAGGAGAGTGGTTGGCAGTGGTGGAAGAAGATGGGAACTGAATCTAACAAAAGGGCAACAGTCCAGGTCAGTCATGGGTAGGATGTGTGCTACAGCTCCTGCACCTTCCACACAGTTTTCCTTTCACAGGAGCAAGAACCACCACCAGATGCATAAACACCTTTCAAGACATAAATAAGAGCCTAAAGGAACCAGACCAATTTCCCCATTACATGCTATATTGCCACCATGAGGGTGAAATGAAGGCCTGGGTCTGAATGTATTGTCAATAGGAGTCCATTTCCAGAGGCATCAATTATTACAATTGCAATAAATCATTTACAAGGTGCTGTAAATTCCAAACAGGGTTGGACAAACACAGTATTTTCATCATCATTCATTTCTCTTACAGCCAGTGCAAGGCTGGGAAGAGGTGCCTGTCTTAAACAGGATTGATTGGAGGCATTGCACTCTAACAAGGGGTAGACTTTATAAAATGAAGGGTAAATCAAGGTTAAACCTCATGCAGGCAGTGTTAACTGGTAGCAACACCTGAAGGTGGCAATTTACAGCTGGCTTGGGGATGCCTGGAGGGGAGGTTCAGAAACACCTCTTCTATCATGGAGACTTGTGTGTACAGAAGAGGTTCTGACACCTCTTGAGATGACCAGGAAACGCTCCATAGCATCGTCTGCCTGATACTGATCTGCCTGATGATCACCGTGCTGACCTGTGGCTGTAAGCTTCTACCCCACATAATGTGAACCACACAGTGCAATGCTCAGCTAACATGAGGTCAGATTCTGCTCTTATTATTCGAGGGCTCCCCAGCCGAAGTCTGATCCAGCTGGTGGGACTCACTGCCATGAGCGATCTTTGCAGACTCTGGGAGCTTCTACAGCTTGGCCATTATCCTGCAAACCCCTTACTCACAAATAAATAAATAAAGCAGTCGATAGATGGTGCTGACACAAGAGAGCAGCAAAATCAGCACGCCTGTTAAATCACTTGCTGTTTGGGATGTATTTTCTCTGCCAGGCTGTCAGCTTTGAGCCCTGTGCTTTGCTTCCCCGTATTTTTCTGGACCAAAAACCCGCTACTGTTTTCTCTGAGAGTCTAAGTGCTGCTGACTCCTTTGTCTGAGCCAGCCACTATTAGTAATGTGGGGCTAAGTTCTGCCAGGGTTTTAGTCACTGCAAGGCCCACGGAGGGATTTAAAGCTTTACAGCAAGCCACAAAGGCCTCACTGATCATTCAGCCAAACCCAGGGCTCTCTGCCACCTACAGCAGCCCAGAGTGACTCAAGCAAGATGAAGGGTGACGTGACACCGTGGTGGATCCAGCCTAATGACAGCAAGATCAGGGCCTGACCTCCAGGTTTGAGAGGCCACCTGGTCCAAGAAAGAGCCAGGGGACATTGCTGGCAGTGGAACAAAGCAGAATCAGGCCATTTGGAAGTAATGAAGGCTGTGATCCAATGACACAGGACTTGGCATTGACACTTACTGAGCCAGCAGTGATTTTTCTCATACAGACTTACCTTGAAAACATCCCCAGTGTGCTGGCAGTGATTTGGATTTGGAGAGACATGCTGATATATTCTGGACCACTGAATATATCCATCCAGAATAAGGCATGGAGCATGTTTCTGTGCAATTTTAAGAACTGCAGTATCAGCCCGATCTCCAGAGGATATTAAAAACACAAAAGAATTTCTAAATATTTCACATTAGGTCTCACTGCTCACAGTTCGCAAGCTTCCTCCTGTAGTTTAATGCAGTCAATGGATGATTCATTTTGCACGGTTTTGGGGTACATTTATCTACGTGTGTGATTTCCCAATTGCTCACGTGTTGTGGGCAGTAATGGTTTTCTTTGGGGTCCATGCATGGCACGTAGCACAGTGCACTCCTGGCCCACAACCTACCCATTCAGCTCAGTCCTTGAGCTTATTGTAGGTAATGAACTGCCAGGAAAGAAACATGAGGAAGGGCAGTGGAAGGGCAAGCTCTCCTGCTGAACAAAGGCTACTGAAGACATCAAGAACTGATTCCCTTTCTCTCTCTCATTGCCTAATGGGAAACCTCTGTCATGTATTACTTCCAGCCAGACTGTCAGTCTATGTTGTACACGTGGTCCCCTGGCAAAACAGGGAGCCTTGGGCCATGCATCCAGTCTGAGTCAGGGAGTTCCACCTTTGTCAACCTGCTTCCAGCTAAAAAGAGCAAGCTGTGCTCTCCTAGCACAGACAACATGCATTGCCTGCAAGGGGTCTGGAGTTTTCCCCACAAAGGGCAACAAATAATGTTATTCCCACCAGAAAAAGACAGAAGGATAATTAACTTTCTGTCTGTCTGATTCACATGAAGGCATTTGAAAGACATTTTGGGTTCTCCCCCCTCCTTTCTTTCTGTTCTGCTTGATCTGAGAGCATGCCTTTGCTCTATTTTGACACCCCAATATGAACCATAACACTTAATCATTTGCTTAATTATTATGCTGTCTTGTCAGTTGTAGGCCAGGAAATATAAAATAGCCAGATGAATAAGAACTCACCTTCCATAGTAAGAATACCAACAGTGCAAGCATCAATATGCCAGCAAAAATAGCCACTGCAATAATCCACCAAGGCACTCCTGTATAAAGGGCTACTGGTTTTGCAGGGAAGACAGTAACACGCACCTACAGGAGAAAAATGCATCAAGATGGAAAGAGCATGTCAGAAGGGTCCATGTTTAACATACTGTTACAGTTCAGATAGTTTTATCTTTAACAAGATGCCTTCTCTCTCTCACCTACAAAATGTTTTTAAAGAAAAAGTTCCTGCTGGTGTTATTTAAATATGGTAGTGAACTTATCCAACCCAGTAAGAAGGTGAAAACAATTGATAATTCAAAACTTGTTTAAGAAGTTAAGCTTTTAGCTACTTTAAAATGTGGGGGGTTTCTGTTTTGTTTGGTTGTAGTTTTTTGGTGGGTTTTCTTTGGTTGGCTTGCTGGTGGTTGTTATATGTGATCTGGTTTGGTTTGGATTTGTTCCCCCTCTCCCCCTTTTAATTTAAGCTGGAAGCATCACAACCACAATGTATGGTTAGCATTAAATGTTCAACCTACCTGAGCAGCTTCATTTGTGAGCTTAACATTCTTAGCTGCAGCAGGAACACTGATTGAAG
This sequence comes from Micropsitta finschii, assembly GCA_034783455.1. Taxonomy (NCBI): domain Eukaryota; kingdom Metazoa; phylum Chordata; class Aves; order Psittaciformes; family Psittacidae; genus Micropsitta; species Micropsitta finschii. The sequence goes on along the minus strand of JAVHNF010069689.1, from coordinate 35,101 downwards.
CCCTAACAAGAATGTCCAGATAATTCATCTTAGAGTACTCCTGTTACAAAATAAAATACAGAAATTAGACACAGAACAGGAAGCAGCTGTGACCTTTGAGAAAGGGCACGTAAGGGGACTTACTTCTAAGAAAGTACTATTCCACAGCCTGGAACGTAGCACTATGGATGCCTTGCTGTCTAAACCCTTCAGGGGACATTTTATGTCCACACAGCGTGCATTCACATTGCAGTCCTGCAATTACAAATTTCTATATGTAAATAAAAACATATCCTCACAAACTGTTTAACCCTGAGATTAAAAATTGGATTATATGCAGCATATTTATATGCAGGAACCAAACTCTGCACTGACAGCAACTGGAAAATACAAGGAAGATGCAATTACCTATTTATTTAATATAGATAACTATGCAGAAATTCTTTTCCATTTCTCTCTCATCAACAAATAATGTAAATGGGGAAATTTTAAAAGAACTGATACTCAGATTTAAGACAAAAGCAAAGCAGTACCTTCTTTCACCCTGGCAAACTCAGAAAAGCCCTCTTACAAGTGCAGAGGGTGGTGTCTGACAAGACTTCATTGGAGCAACATGCTTACCAAGGTCTTGTATTTTCTTTCTGAGAATAAAGAAAGTGTTCTGCTATCTGTAGTCTGCTTCTCTGCAACCTCACGTTTCCTTCTTGAGTTATGGGATTCCTAAAAGAAGGAAGAAGTTTTAGTAGTTTATCTATCATGTGTATCTCTTAATTCTGACCCCATACAACCAGAGAAACAAGTTCCGTGAGTATTTTCTTATTCCAAGATCAGCATGAGTGACATCATTATATATCCCTACTTACCCACATTTATTGCCAATAGTAGAGTCAGGACAACTACTAGAATTTGAGATTACCTAGAGAGGTCAACTGATTACTTTCTTTAATAGGTCAAGGGTTTAGATTCTAAAGCTTTTGATGTTACTTCAATTTTTGTTCTACATAAAGAGTATTAATTTTACTATACTAAGAGTAATATTCTGCTAGGGTCGGTAGGTGAATTTTTTTTAAACTGTGTATTAATTACACTCACAATGAAAGTTCATTAACTGATGAAGTGATCTGACCAGAATGGGTTTATGTGCATGCAGTTTTAATGGTGGAAATTAGAACTCCTCCAAACTGATCTTAAGATTATATGGGGGGGAAAGAAAATCAAATCTAGAAATAGCTCTTCAGTGTGCCTGACACTTGGTTGAGAAGTTTTTTCTTATTTGTTGTAAATAAGGAAATTTAAATGCAAGCTGGCTTCTTGCTTGCTAATGAAAGCACATGGAATTCCCCTGTGCAGGGGGGATGTTTACTGTTTATTGTGAACAGATTTCAATAATGCTGATGAAATTTGTGAAAGCAATCAGTGATTGTATCCCATAAGAGCTTATGACAGCAGTGCCCATCACAAAAACAGCCACCATGATGACAGATTATCAGTCCTTATGCACATTATCCTCATTAGCTGAAGTCTCCTAATAAGCTAAACCCTTGATACATTGTTCACGTATTGTGCTTGTGAGCTGCTTAAGACAAACAAAAAACCCTTCTGGAGGCAAGCTCTTATGCCCTACTGCCACATGCTGCAGTGCTTTCATGTTTCATTAATTCATGAGCAGAAGACATACAGGGTAACATACCACAACACGCAGACTATTGATTTCACTTTCAGGTTGACAGGAGACTTTTTCCAATCCTTTGGAATCTATTTTCATCAAATAAAGCAGCCACTTGCCATTACTAATTTCTTTCGGCCACTGGATGTCCAGGGAAGCGGTACCAAAGGTTTTCAGTGGTCTGCCCAAGTTAGTTACCTGTTAAAACAAACATTCGGTAAACTGTGAAATACTTTTTAAGATGGGCAAGTTTTAAGCATTCAGCTAACAAGAAATTTAAAAGCAGATGAAAGACAGTCAAAAACAGCATAAAACTAGCATGCCTGGATAGCAAGTGAATAGAGAGTTGAAACATAAGGATTAAAATTCCCTAACATGAAATTTAAGGTGTTGATTTTAGAAATCTATCTTCATGTGAAACAACAATAACTCCGATTTAGAGTTAACAAATCATTCAGTTATGCAAGTGAGGTAAATTGCAAATTTACAAGGAACTCTGACACAGAAATATAACCAGCTGTTGCATCTCCTAAGTCTGGAAGTTGTTTCCCAACCTATGTTTTGCTTTCTTGGTGTTACTGTTCATGATAGCACATTCTAAAACTTATGCTTCTACTAGCTGCTTCTACTTTAATATATACATACAGGTGTAGAAGAACATAAAGTAATGACAGAGATGGACTTTAATCCTGACAAACTACTACATACAAAGTGGCTTGTGTTAATGATATAGGAAAAGTCACTCTCTTGCTGATAAATGCTTTTTACAGAAAAAAAAATCTCTCTTGTCGTTCTCCTTGACTTATTAATTATGCAGAAGACCAAGAGTGAAACAGACCCACACATTCAGAGTGGCTCCCACAGTGTCATCTTTTGCCTGCTCAGTCCTGCACGCAGCAAGTACACATACTTGCTGTCTGTGGGTATCAGCTAATTCCTGAGCACACCACAGTTACGGTTCTGGGTTTCAGTTTTGTTCCCTACCTGTGTGGGTATTTATGCTGTACAGCTGAATATGCATGAACTGCTCTGGAAAAATCAAGCAAGCCTCAGGCCACTCACTCAAAAGACCATAACCCATCAAGGCCTAAAAAGAAGCTCTGGTCTGCAGTCAGACTGCATGTTCTTCTTCTTCATGGGAAATCAGGATTTTGGGACGAAAGAAAGTCCATTTACATCCAGCAACTTTTTCAAGTATTCATATGCATAAAGAGATAAACTGTTGGTTAAAACCAGCTGTTGGCATTAATGTAAATTACTCACTCTGAACTCATACTCTATGAGGTTTCCAATATTATCTTCAGATTTCATAGCACTCTCACCAACGATGTTACCTCCAAAATACACCTGAGAAGGTTTAGCAACTCTGTTCAGGTAGGGGTGGGGAAGGAGAGTAAGCAGATTTTAATCAAGTCTCTGGCAGTACTGTCATCCCCAACCCCCCATTCATTATGCTATTATCACATACCCAGTGAGTGATAAAAGCAATTCAAGAACCACTTTAGCACTAGCTGTAATCGGTGTTGAATTCACTTGAGTGCTTGTTCTACAATGAAAAGGAAACAATGCTGTTTATTTTATAGATTCGGTAGTATTCACATTACTACTGCTTTTGTGAATTTAGCAAATTACTTCAAATTGTTTACAACTGTATATAAAGCACAGCACGTGCACACAAAGAAAACTTACGTTTCCAACTTCAAATTGATGTCCAAGTCTGTTGTATCGACATTAACTTTAGTGGTACTTAAGATCAGATAAAAGGTTACCTAGGCAAGAAATAACAATACAGTATCATAGAAATACACCATCAAGTTTTAGAGTTAAAAGGACAGATCCAAATCAAATTTCCAGACACACAGAAACTTTGGACAGCTGCATCAGGAATTGGATTTTGTAACTTGAGTAAAATAGGTGCAACTTACATTGGAGTTCCTTTTAAAAGGATTTCCAAGTTCACACTCTGCTTGAGAGCCATTCTGGTTAGCACCACATGTTAGCTGTTTTTCCTGATGAAACAGAAACATTAAAAGGTCAAAATAAAAACATTTGAAGGTCAAAATATGCTGAAAATATTTAAAATTTTAGTAGCTTTTCTCTTAAAAATACTTACAGGATAACCCCTCATCTCTCTGAATGCAGAATACGTCAGACTGTCTGGAAAAGTCGCTATTAGTTTAGCTTCATACGCATCCTCACCATCTTTCTGTGGATTTTTTGCATCCGATGGATTGTTTGTCACTGTTATCTCCAGGGCAATATCTTTCTGATCTTTCAGAACAAGCACTGGCACACCATTTTCACTACAGACACAGAGTGTACAGGGTTGTGTGTTAGGAAGACAAATGTGTATGAAAGGTGGCTGCCATATGGACAGGTTTGTCTTCAAGCAAGTTTTTCTTAGAACACTCAAGGAAGTTACAGTAAATGAAATAATAATTCCAGTTTAAGTAGTCGGTTGAGCCACACAATTTCTTTGTAAGCACTCTTCTGCATAATGACAGTGACAAAATCACTTCTGTTCACTTAATTTCAAACTCCTCCATGAAAATAGAGGTCTGTAAAGGGTAAGTTAAAATGGTAATTTATGAAATTCTGGATTCTACACACTGACTTCCCATATTAGTACTCTTCATGCATGCCAACTGTTGAAGTAGTTGGTCCACTTTCATAGTGAAATGACTGAAAAAAAAGACCCTTCAGGAACCAACTGGGAGGAACAGTCATGAAAACATATCTGAATTCATTAAAAGTATGTTTTACAGAGTACGAAAGCCTTGACAGACACTCACTAGCATTAAATCAGGCTTTTATTTGGTTCAATTTATTTAGTTTGTAGATAAACTGAAATAAACTCAGACAAACAAGTCTGCTGCGAGACTGCCTAAGAAGCTCTATGGTACAGGTTATCTGCATGGGCTCAAATTAACCTCTTGAGATCTGGAGGATTCCTTAATAAGTAAGTTTATCTGATTTTCTGTGGCCAAAGTTCTCTTCCTTGCTGACAGAGCAAACCTGAGAGGGTCCAGTATCAGAGCTGCTCACAATTCCTACTCTGAAGGTCACATGCTCTCAAGATTGAAATAACAGAATGAAGAGAAGACATTCCCTCTTTACTTCAGGGTGTTTGTGAGCCTACCACCCCTGCAGCAGGCAGATTAAAATAGCCTGTGCAGTCCTGCAGCTTCAAAGCAAAGTTTAAGGCAATCAGTGACTTCGAGACACAGGACTGGCAGAATTAACTAAGTCCCGAGGACATACAGGGTGTGCACTAAATAAAGCACTTATTTTAAAACTAAAAGTAAAACTGTTTAAAATGAGAAGGGGGGAAGGGATGAGGTAAGAAACCAGGATACAAAGAAAATTGGTCTGCCACAGCTGAAGCTCACCTGGGGCTTCACAAAAGAGGGTTTGCTGTGGTGCAGCAGAGGAGCTACCTAAAGATGAAACAAATGGACAAAATATATTCCTGAGACACTGTCTTTATAGTGTGACATAAAGAACAAGAAATGGAGACCACTCACAAAGGATTTTTCAACCAGCTTTCCACTTACATACAAGGCTCCAGCTGCCCCTTAGTGGACAAAAAAAGATACAGCAACCACGAATTTGGACAGAAACTCCGGTTCTGACGCTGCTCTTACTGCAGCAGAGTCCTGGAGGCGCTACCAGACAGCATGCAGTTACATTGCCAGTAAGACAGTCAATCTGAAAATGCCTTCCAAGCAAGAAGCTTTTGTACAAGAGCTGAATCACCAGCCATACACTGACCCCCAGATATCTGCCTCTTCCAAAACACTCCCTTCCAAATATGAAGTCAAAAGCTACAAAACCAAGTCTTCTCCAAGAGGTGCCCATCCCTGCTTTGTGGTGGTTAGGATACATCACTGGGATTCAGTTTGAGACAAAGCACATAAGCTGTTCAGCTTCTACTTTCATCTGGGACAGAATTTCACACTTGCTGAGCTTGTAACTTCTCCCCCTTCACCCACCCACCCACCTTCCCCAAAAAACTATATATATAAAAAATTGTAGCTAAAACCCAAAAGTTCTGCTTAATTTCACATTTTAACTGTCTGGTGCTATGGGGAAGAAGTGGCTGTGAATCCAGATGCTTTTTAGTCTTGAAGAAGATGATTCAGTATAAAATGTAGAGTAGAGCCAACCTGTCTTTCTCCTCACCCCTTCCCTTGCTTCCTATCTCTTCAAAGTGGATATCCAGGAGGGAAGAGATGAAAAGCACAGCCTGACAAACCCTGAGTGACCATTACAGAAGCTTGCACTACCAGCACTTGCTTTCAGTGGATGTTGTTCTTGACGATGACTTGCTGAGAGATACAAACTCTACTGCTTCTGCAAGGATCAGACATCAGATGCTCCCCCTACATGGTTTGGGCAAGCTCTGAACCCGCTCTCACTGAGGCACTGCTGCACCACAGTGTGCATCTTCTTTGCATGGCTTTGCCTGTAGTCAGAGGGCCTCGATCCAGCAACTAAATGGACAGGAGCAGAGCCTTTCAGCTTCACGGTTTTTAGGAAGACCTAAAGCTGATGGCAGGATGATTTTCCGAGTTGCTTTCCCTGAAACTACTGAGGATGAGGAACGGGCAGCATGGTCTGTATTTCTGAGAGAGGGGGTTGGAAAGTGCCAGAACCTTTTTTTTCTGAGATGAGGTGCAAGTGACTTAATACACATCTGTTTCTGCATTTGCAGAACATCACAAGGTATTGAGACCTTATTTTGTTAATGTATGTGAAGAGCTTTGAAGACAGGACTAAAAAAGGTGATTATAAGACAGAAACCTATAAAAAAGACCCATTACATGTCCCCTGCTTTCTGGGGTTTCTAATTCTGGCATGAATATGCTTTGTGCTAAAATACCCTAAAAGGTCCCTGTCCTTTTCATGTGTGATCTACGCATTTGCAAATTCAGCCTCCGTCACTAACACTGACAGTTTTGTGTATGAGAGAAGTGCACAGCACAATCAAAGCCTGCACTAAAAGTATGAGAGGAAAATGATGCTCTCAAAATGTCAAAGCCAAGAAAAACACTATTAAAAGAAAAAATAAAGGAGTCTTCCTAAGTAATTACAGTCTATAATGTGGATTAGCAGTTGTTACTATGAACAAAATTGGCAGTGATGTGCTGTAACACATCCTAATGCATTTGGTTGATTTCATATAGAATAAGGAATCATTTAAAACTGTATGGCCTAAATGGCTTTTTAAAATCTTAATGTAAGTTACAGCTATTCTTCATATGGCACAACTGCAGTACTTCTATCAGCCCCACCAAAATAGCTTTTATCTGATTAAAAACAAAATAGAAGGTATTCAACTTAATGACTGTAAGAAGCCTGATGGGTCAAATTCATTACAATGCAAAGTAGCAACACAAGAGTGGACTGGGTCCTTTCTCAGGTGCTAAGAAAACCCATGCAGGCAGGCTCTGAACAGTGAAATTACTTGGCTCTACCAAACACCTATAGGTCACATACGAGGTGCAGATGCAGAGCTTTTAAGAGTATCATGCACTAGGCACATAGAGGAAGAATGATCCCTACAATCAAGCTGCCTTTAGAAGATTTTTCAGAAAATAAATGGTAAGAAAGCCAGTGCTTCCAGAGGAAAGTCTCCAAAACTGCATTAAAAAAATCAAAGAGAAATCAACAGAAACAGCTTTTAAACTCTTTGGCTCCGCAGAAGTGACAACTCTTTACATAAAGATATAGCACTCCAGTGAATACTGTTGAAATTCTTCAGTTTTTAAGGACTTAGACCCATAACTGGAATCCCAGAATCTCAAGGCCTATAGTTTCCGCAAGCACCTTCAACCAGGGAGCTGCCCATGAGTCAGAGCTCTTGCAA
>JAVHNF010069689.1:17276-27487 GCA_034783455.1 Micropsitta finschii | reverse complement strand
GTTACCCTGCTCTTGCAGGGGGGTTGGACTAGATGATCTTTTGAGGTCCCTTCCAACCCTTGGGATTCTGTGATTGTTATTATTATTATGATTAAACTGTTCTTATCCTGACCCATGGGTTTTATCTTTTTCCAATTCTCCTCCCCATCCACTGAAGGAGGAGTGAGTGGCTGCATAGTACTTAGTTGCTGGCTGGAGTTAAACTACAACAGCACTGTTGATAAATCCAGTAATGACAGTTGTCTTCTGTCTAAAAATTTTTAACAGACTTCTGGAAAGAAATTGGCATTAGAATGACATCACAGTTTGCTTGTGTTTCCTCTGCTGTTTCTGTATGCCACATGCAGCCTTTACTCTCGTGAAGTATATTGGTAAGTTGTTTCTTCTCACAGCTGAGATTCTGGACTGTGAAAACATATTTAGGTGTTTAAAAATACATATAAAACATATAGACATAATTTTCACTAAACAGTTTCTGCAAGAAACAGGATCATACTTGTTTTATCCAGTTAAAAAAAAACAGTGGCATTTTAGTTTCACAGAACACTGTGTATTTCTTTGGTTGTTTTTTTTTTTTTCCCACTTTCTTCTCTATATTTAAGGACAAATGACACTTTTATGCGGTTTCATTTCCATCAGCACAAGACCAACAAAACTCTTGAACAATAGCTATTCATGAAAAGATCTAATTTAAGAAAGATGCTTCTGTGACATTTCTTTTTGTGTTACAGAACCGAAATTAAGCAATACAACTTAATCAGACTGGTCAGGTTATGTTTTGTTCTTGGTGACTGAAGAAAGTTAGGGTGGAAACAAAATACAGTTAACCAGTTCTACAGAAATTTTAACCTCAATATTTCTTACAGCACCGATGACATGATGAAATATGAGCATTTGTGCTCATGTTTGCTATTCCAGCCTGACAGATGACTTGATTTGGATCAAACCCATCCAAACTCTATCTTTTTTCCTGACCAAACCTGAGCAACCCCATCTCCTCTGCAAAACCCAAGAATCCCTGACAGAAACAGTCCCCCTCACAGAAGGGGTAACATACTCTTCTCCAGCTTCCTGAGTGGGTTGTGCCACTGACAGCTTTCAGGAGCCCAAGCAGAACAGGTGAGTTTAATGGTCTAAATCTTCACTGCAGAATTTTCCACCCACAATTGTGGACATGAGGCCATGCGGTGAGCAAGTGTTTCAGGCATGCTTCTGTCTTTGATGTCTTCTATCAATTCCTCCAGGTTTTGTATCCAGCAGACAGTTTCTATGAGGGCAGTCTAGGAGCCCAGCTCTGCTGGAGCTCATTTTGAAGGAAGGTGTTTGTCTTAGCTTTGTAGGGTTTATAACTAGCACTCCACTTCTACAAGGAATACAAGGAATCCCAGGCCTGACCCATAAGAAGGGCTCTGAAAAGAAGCAATTTTTCAAACACTAGATAATCATTGATGTGTACGAAGTATTACCCTATTCTTCCAGCCTCAGAATAGCAGTGCTTTTCAGGCAGATTGTGGGATGAGCATCAGTCAGAAAAGAAAGATCAGAAATCCTTAAATTAAACCGGTATTTTTTTCTTGAAGTCAATGAGAAAAATGGAGTGCTCATCTCATGAATGAGCAGCATTGCCTGTTTCATCCAGGCTTTATTCTAGATGAAGATATCTTCAGATTTCAGCTGAATTGGAGCTGGAAGAATCATACTAAATACATGCCCTAGTATATTTTGATCAAAAAGTCTATGCCTTTATGTACTTAAACAAAGTACCTCAGTTATTATTACTGATATAATAATGAAGACATTGATTAGATATAATTTTTGGTTGTTTTCAAGGACTTCATTTACAGAAATGCTTTTCTAGCAGGTAACAGTCACAGCTGCCAGTTCATTTAGGAGCTGGGATGTTTACCTGTATAGCTTGAATCACCCAAATCTCCCCCCTCCTTTCTTTCTGTTCTGCTTGATCTGAGAGCATGCCTTTGCATTTTGCCAGTAGCTTTCCTTACTGGGATATTTCTAAGCTGTGATAGTTATTTGTGAAGGGGGAAAAAAATGTACAATTTGTCTTGCTTCCCTAAAACCAAAATAAATCCTCAACACATCAGTATTCCTCTGAGAGACACTTCGCTTTCTGAAGGTCCATGTATGTACATGTGCATATTCCTATAGCTGTTCCTAGAATACAGCCATATCATTTTTTGTAAGCAGATCCAGGTCACCATGCCTATCCCAACCCAGCCAAATGTCATTTACCTGTGCAAGAACAACACTAAACCTGTATCATCATACCCATCACCACCCAAGGGAAGGCACTGTCCTCGCTCAGACTTTTCTGGTCCTCCTCCTTCGATTTTTCTATCTGAGTCTACAAGTTACAGAATTAAACAGATGCATCTCCTTTGATATTTGGCTAAATACTGATGTCTTCTGGGTGACCCGAGATCACTTGGGTTGAAACAGCAGCAGCCTTGGGAGTGTTTCATGTCTCTCTTGAAGCAGCCAAATCTGCAGGCCAGTACTGCTGCCTAACTAACACCCTTCGCTAAGACTCTTCCCTTCAAATGCACTCATAGCAGCAATGGGTTTTAGGAAACACTATGAAAATACAGCCCCTGTGTTGAGCCTTCTGAACATGCACACACCTGGAAAGCTTGGTGAAAGCCCTTTACAATCTGTCTCTGGTTTCCCAAACTGTTCAGTCTCCTGCCCACAAGAGGTCATGTCAAAGTCTCACTCTTCACTGGCCTCACCTAGCACAAGATGAAGAGGTGGAGAGAGGGAACACTGACATCCTGGCTTGGAGACGTGCATTTCATTCAGCATCTTGTGCTGGTGTTCCCCTTTCCCTCCCCATGTCACAGACCTCAGGGAAGCCTGCAGGAAAGCAGCAACAAGGCCATTCTTGCCCCTTTCTCTACAAGGCTCAGGACAGATGCACACAATCACCCAAATTACTTACAGAGAAACCTTGAGAAAGGCAGGCAGACATTACCCAGCACGCACATTAGCTTTGGGGGTCAATACTTGCAGAAGGCAGCTGCACCACACTCAGTACCACTCCTCACTCCAGAGCTATGTTTTGGGAACTCAGCACTATCAAATACCATGGAATTAGGAGGATTTGGGCTATGTCTGCCTCCACAAGTTGCTACTGCCCACCAACTGGTGGCTAAGCTATTGGCTGTTCCTTGTGATAGCCTCTCACTTATCCTTCAATGCTCATCTGCCCGGGATTCCCAGCTTGCATGAATCTTAAATGGACCCCACTCATCTTAGAAGTGAACACTGAGTACCTATGGCAAAAGGGAGCCCATGGCCTATGCTGTTGCAGACAAGACTATAAGATAAGATTCTGGGTACATTCCCCACTTGCAATCCTACCTGAACACAAACCTCCTAATTTTCCACAACCCTCTTGCAATCATATCCCTTCAAGCTTGTGAAAGAGTCTGAAAGTACAAAAAAGTTCTTCTATCCAACTCATTCAGTGGAACCCCCACAGCAGAAAGAAGTAAACCAAAGTCCTTGCCCAAGGATTGGGAATTTTCCAATTCAGGCTTTTGTGGCTCCCACCCATCTGCACCAGTACAATAGAGGGGCCATGGCTGGCTCCGTGGCGAACTCAAACGCAACTGGCAGAAATGGGAAAAGAGATATAATTGTGTTTCTCTGGGAAAAGTGGTCATTAGGAGGGTATTATCTGGATAGTGGTTATATAAACTGTGGCTGAATGGGCTCTATTTACAATAAGAAGAATTGCCAGAAAGTGATCAGAACATATGCGATGTGATGAAAAGGCTGCACTTGAGCAACATGAAAAGCCAATAATCTGTGAGGAAGTAGCTGTTTGATAGCGAGGAATTTTAAGCAGGAATAGTGCTGGGAAAGGGATTTCAAATCTAATCAGACCATCAGCTTCAAAATTTCTCAGTAGTCCCAAAGCTTGTCTGCAATATGAAGCACCAGACAGAGAGAAGGATGCTGCAGCCCATGGCTGGGTCCAGACCCGGTATCTACCTTCTGCAAATCCAGTCTTTACAATAGCACATCCCCTGCCCTTTGGTATGCAACCTTTTCACAAACTCCTGTCCTTAGACATTTAGGAGGTCATCCAGATCTGAAAGAAGGAATCTGTCCCATGACCCTACCGTCTGTCCCATTAAGCCAACGTCAATTGCGACATCTCTGTAACAGCCTGTAACAGCTCCAAGACTCGGTCTCCATAAGCATAAACTGGGATAGTAAAAACTCAGTCTATCAGAGGAGATTAATTTAATTTGACGTGTTTGAGACCTTTACAGGGAGCATTCTGTAGGGATCTTAAGTGCTCAGTGGAGCCAGGCACATCCTTGGTTTCTGCTGCTAATCCCTCATGAACTATAAACCACCAAACCGCTAGAGACATGAGTTCCTCCTACAAGAGCACAACCTTACCTAGCCAAAGAATCAGCTCCCAGTGAGTTTTTGCCATAATTTGTTATTAATGTAAGAACATAACATGGCTGCACCTCCAACTATTTTCAGCTCATCACCTTCCAGCACTGCACGTGGTTGCTGTGTATCTATAATGAAGTGGAATTCTTCTTCATGAGCATGTTCCAAGTTCCCTTGAATATGTATAAACCTGTGGTGACTAATTCCCACTCATCCTCTCTTTCCCATGCAGGTTTTTATGGCTTCCACCACAGAAAATCAGAGCTTTCTTACTCCTCTTATGAAAAATTAACTCTTGATCAGCCTTTTCCTGAGCTTCCTCCATTCTGCTATATTCTGTATGAGACACAAAGACCAGAGCTGCCTACTGAATTCAAGGTACGGGTGAGCCATGGATTTATGCAGACACACTGAGAGATGTCCCCTAATGTTATCACACTCCTGCCAGTATTTTGGGGGGTTTGCAAAGCATTGGGCTGAAATTTGCATTAGACTTTCCACTGCAACCCTAATGGAATTTGGAATTCCATAACGGAATTCCCTCATTGGGAATGGCCAACATTTTACATAGGAGATTTATTTTCTGTAATGGCATTGTTACGCTGTGGTTTAGCTCACACTTCAATGCTCAGTCACAAAGATTCATGACATGAAGATATTCACAGGTTTCATCCCCTACCCTAAGTAACTCTACCATCAGAATAGAGGCAGGCCCTTCCCAAGACATGTTTCACATAAGCAAGATGTGGAAGTTTCTTGCTCTACACAAGATGTGCAATTTTTAGACAATGAAAATTAGGCAGGATGAATGCCACTGTGGAGCTCTACTCCCCAAGTTCCTGAGGGAAGGCATAAGAAAGCCCCTGTGAACTCAAGCCCAGATACAACAACCAGATACACACAACCAGACAGAAAAGTGGGTCTGCAATTCCTGGCAGAACAGGATTACTGTTAGAATTAGTATTCAAGTAGGACTTAAAAACCACAAGTTTCAGTCCTTTATCTCTCTGGAAATACAAGACTTCCCTTCTCATCCCTTGCTGTCATCAGTGCTGGGAACCACAAGACACAATAGAGCACACTCTGCAGACAGCTGTTTTCCTGACACCATGTCAGTGACTATGGACCTTCCACTTTTGCACTGAGTGTATACACCTTCGGAGGGGTTAGTCTCAATCTTTTCCTGCTCTTACATTTCAATCCTAAATTTAAGGTCTGACAAACCTCTCCTCTGCCATATGTCCCCTTCCCATATCACTATGGCCACCTGCAATTTTACACATAGCATATGGAGGGAGATGGAGTTGTATTTGTGCAAGTCTCATTCATTCGGTATGATTAGTCCTAGATCTTCCAGTGCAGATGTTAACACATATGGCCACTATCCCCATTGTGCTCAGCAAACAAACAAGACCATCATGTTCCTAACTTCAAGCTTTAGAGTACTTACAGACTGACAGACCTAACCCTAATTTCCCTGCTTGTTATTTTTCTTCTCTGTTCAGCCAGACACATGAACACTGCACTCCCTGAACTGAAGAGAGAAGCAGGAAGACTGTTCATTAGGAAATAAGCACTCAGCTGATCTGCACAAAATGCAGACAGGCAATTTTGCTGGATTTCTCTGGTTTTATGCTCTGTTCTCTCAAAAAAAAACCCCTTCTCCAGCTGCCATATAACTACATAAGTTTGTACTTACTCATTATTTAAAAGACAGGCTATCAATGATTCAATAAAGTGTCTCCTTTACTCTCAGAGTTAATGGTGAGCAGTATCCAGTTCTGCAGTAGGCTGGAGACTGGTTTTGGTAGGGTAACAGTGAGATGGTCCAGCTGTTCCGCCTGCTTGTATTGTTCAAAGATCTGATGCTAAACCGCTGGGCACAAAAGAAATCAGTTCTATAAAGCTGTTTGAAATTGTCTTTAATTTATCACTTTTCAAGATAGTCCCTCTTCTTACAAACACTCTTACGCTGCTCATACCAAGAGATTTGTAGGAGGGCTTTTCTGCTACGTTTGTAAAACCCAAACCATTTTCAAGACCGCTTTTGGAAGTATAATGAGAACAGCAGTTTTTTTTCTAAATAACAGAGTAGTCACATACCATTCCTAAAACATTGCCAAAACGAGACAAAAAAGCCCTCACAACAGAGAGCGTATCCATCAGTCATCTGAATGCTGCAGAAGTGTTCTGGTAAAAGTCTGCTGAGCATAATGACACTCCATGCAACTTCCCCACCAGCTCAGCCAGCAATTGGATGCTGTTTATCCTGCTTTAGCACAGAGATGTCTGGGAGCATGGACCACATCTGTAGCTGGATGACTTCCTCATTGATGCTACTTGTTTCAGGGCAAAATACAGAGAACACTTACTTTGCCATTCATAAAGGCATTACATTCCCATGATGGCTGGTAGCCACTCTTATGTCCTAAAGTATTGGGATATATATATTCTTGCTACTTTTGTCAGATGCAAACAATGAAAAGAGAGGCAGCTCTGGAAAAGAAGAAGAGAAGCCACAAATCTATTTGATCCTTTTATATCTGAGGAAATAATCCTCTGGGATCTCCACAACCCTGAAGAAATTAATGGAAAGCTTCCCAAGAGTATTCAGGAGGCCAGAACTCGGAAACTCCATCGCTATCATGGATATTCACAGCTGCATTCTTACAGCACTCTAACAGATTAGCGCATACCGTTTTTTTCCTCTTTATCAAGGAGGGAATGGGATAAAAGGCAAGGTGTGAATGGGATTAAGACTCCTAAAATGGAAATTGGTACAAAGCATGATTTACAAAAGCATGCAACTAGGAAACTTCCCCTGACCTACATCCTTACATACCTCATTTCCTGACAAATCTGGTCCTAGGTGACCCCTGCTCTGAATGCTGCCTGCTTTCCACAGCCCTTTTGCTTGCTTTAGCTGTCAGAGCTGCCACACTACCAGGGCTAAGACAGTGGCATGAAGCTGCTCCTTTGCGATGCATCACGCATCGCTCGTGGCTTGTACCCAGAGCACCACACTGGACAGATCAGCCCACAGCAGGCTGGCACTTTTACCACTGAGGATGTGGCTTGCCTGCAGAATATTTACTACTGGAGATTAGACCTAAAAAGCAAAGAAACCAGCATAATTCTTGACAAATCCAGTTGGATTTGCAGGTTTGGCAGCAAAGAGGAAGGGCAAGAAGAGGGCACAATAAAATAAAACTACAAATCAGTGAAACCTTTTTGCTTGTAAGCAGAGCAGTTTTGGTTGGGTGGCTGAAAGGCAACAGAGAGCCAAAACCAATAAGCACAAAGGCATTTTCACAGAGCCTCTTCTCAGATTAGCCTTAATTTCCCACTAGCTTGTCATTACTTTGATTATAGGACTGTTATTATTGGTGTATCACAGCCTGAGATGTAACGCTGCCAAGAGGCGAGTACATCATAAACCCTAACCAAGCATCATTTCTAGGAAGAGCACTGCTACTACTGGCTGGAAGCACTCCAGCAAATGGCTCCAACCTGCCAGATGCCAGTTTGCTAAGCAGGCATTAGGAAATGGGAATTGTGCTGTAACTCCACACAAAGAAAACCACAGTAGAGCTTGGTGGTGTTAGAAGGGGAATCAAAACTCCCAAGTTTAAGTTTTAGCTTTGCAGGAGGCTTGTTACATGAGATGGGATGGAGAGGCTGTCTACCCTAGGGGGAACCAGGGACAGAGGAAGGGGATGCAGCCAGCTCGCTGGCCTGCTATCATAGCTTATAGCCTGAGATGCTCCAAGGAGATCCATGGATAAAGCACGTACATCTTCCTCTCAATCACCAACATCCACAAATCAGCACTAGCAATCTGCTTAGAACAAGCTACAAATGCCTTGACGATGCCAGCACTGTAACAATTTAGAGTAGCTGCTGCCAAGCTCACTACTCACTATCTGCCTATAAATCTTGACCTGACATATGCATATGCTATGTTTTCCAGCTTTCTGGCTTTCTATCCTTTGCTCTGTAATCCCAGAACGACTGCAACGAAGGAATACTGTCTCATCAAAATGCCTATCAGCACACTAGCTTATAAACACTCATAATAAGTATGGCTAATAAAATACAGTTTATTAGCCAACCTTGTACAGTATTTTTATAGCCTTTTCCACTCCTCATTGAGAAAAATAAATCCTTCACAGCTGTGCTGGAGCTGGCATTGCTGCCAACCTCCCTTGGTCTCACCTGGAATGATGTGAGTAATTAAAGTCCTTATAGTAGCAGCAGTGCTGTTTATTGCCTGCCACAATCCCATCCTCTGCTCTTCTGACTGACTCAGAAAGCAACTGCCACAAATGTTGCTTCCAAAATAGACCAGCGATGAAACTTGCTTTTGTTCTGTTAAATGATGGAAAAAAACCAGACTCTCAGCTGCTTGACAGTCCTAATTTCCTGTCCCAGGAAGAATCTGGTGGCCCCGCAGAAGCCTGGTGGATCAAAATCCCTGGTCAGGAGTGCGGAAGAGTTGCCTGTGAATCACTGCAGTTAAAATGGCAACAAGCAAATAGCTGGAAGTGTGTGTGTGGGGAAGCCTTCACCCCACCAAGTTCTCAGGAATCAATTAGGCTGGAGTGATGGTAGATAAGAGATGATTTGTTTGGGGTTTAAGGGAACTATAAACACTTTGCTTTTATTTATGCCACGACCTTGCTTGTTCTCACCCACCAGCTGGGCAAATGAATTACAAAATAGGAACACTGTAAAAAGCTTAAACTATTGATTCACAAGAGAATGGTTTACTTAATGAAAAAACCTTCTCTAGCACAAGATGCTTTTGTAGCAAAGCTTCTTTCTTCAAAGGCACTTGCTGAAGTCAATTATGATGATATATAGAGTTACTTTCCATGAGATCAACATAAAACCAAATGCTTGGCAGTAAACATAAACCTCCCAAGTTTTCCCCCTTCTTCTGTCCTTCTATCTCTTTTTTATTACCACATTCAGAAGTATAAATTGGTAATTTATTGAAAAATTAATGGTAACATTTACCAAAGTGGCACTATTTGCTACCTGGGTTACTATGAGGAGAGTCTGGGTTTAGGAGTTTCTTTCTTTATGTTTTTTAACAAAACAAAAATGATCCAGAAAATATTATTTAAACATTTTCCTTCTTTTCTTGTCTTCTTTCTGAAAAAGAAACACTGAAATAAGCCCATGGAAAGGAATAAGATTTCTTTGTGTGAATACTTTCCCCTGCCAGGACCCACTGGGGCACACCAGCACTGCAGCCTGGAGGAGGTACCACGGATAAAGAGATGTGTCCAGGGCACCTGGGAACCACCCAGCAAAGAAACCTCAGCAGCTTCCCCCTGGGATCCTTACCCAGAGTAACAAAGACCTCTGCAACCCCAGAATTTAAACTCCTGACCTGCTCAAGGCAGCAAAGTCATCAAAGGGATTACCCCTCATTAGCACCCAGCTGCTAGGTTACACTTACTACCAGGTGTAGATCCCCAGGAACAGCAGATCACTCCTTCAAAGGAGTCATTTGCCCAGAGCCAGGTTTGCAGAGAAGGTGAATTGCTGCTCATGGCACAATTTACACGCCTGGAGAAAAATAATCTTCCCTCTCCCTTTAAAGCCACCCATGAGCTTAGGAGCATATAAGGAAACCACTGAGCAGCAGCTACAATCAGACAGACCCAATGAGCTGGTCATCCAGCTTCCCCAGTGAATAAGAGGCAGGAAACATAAATCACAGCATCCTAGAGGAGGACAGCAAGGTTGTGATCCTCTCCAGCTGGGATCAA
>JAVHNF010069686.1:0-13035 GCA_034783455.1 Micropsitta finschii | reverse complement strand
ACAGCTGCAAAGATAAGCATGGGTCTTGGAAATGATGAAATGCATAAGTCAGATCAGTTTATTCTGTGTAGTTCCATGCTTCAGGCAAAGCTGAAACTAAGTAACTGTGACAGTGTACTTTGCATATTGTTTCAGGGATGCTGCAATATAAACAGTGAAGTATTCTTAAGTCTGCCATGTGTTCTTGGAACCAACGGGATGATTGAAATGGTCAAACTAGAAGAAGATCCACTAGTGCAAGAGAAACTGCAGAGCACTGCAGGATCAATTAATGACCTTCAGCAGCAACTGAAACTGTAAGCAAGTGCAAGGGAAGCCATAGTGTCTGCTTGCAGAAGTCAAAGATTTGCTAGGTGGAAAGGGTTGCTTGGTATATATGGATTTCTATGTAAAACAAGGTGTTTTTTTTACTTTACTGTCAAAACCTTCTTTCTCACTTTTGATTTAAATTATTTAATACTGCACAGTAATTGCTTATTTGAAAAGTGCACTTTTGGTAGCCAAAATGAGGAGGGTAATGTGGAAAAACGTTTTACCTAAATTCAGGTGACTTCTGCCTGTGATTTTTGTTGCTAATTATAGCCTGGTTCTTAGGTTATTCTTAGCTCTTTGCACCTCATTAGGAGACAGCTTAGGAGTGGGGCTTACCCAGCTCTGCAGAAACTCCAGAGAGCAGAGCCCACCAGAACTCTTCCTCCTGGTATTTAAGTGCTTCACTAGGGGCTCGTTTATAACATGGTCATACTACAGGTCTTCAGGGCACTCGGAGATGAAGTTTGACAGCTTGATCTTCCATGCCTATTGTTCTTACGTGGACTCCTGCTTGCTACTAAGGGATAAAAAAGTAAAAGCATGACATTAACAATACCCTTCAAACCTGAAATACTGGATATGAATTTATGTTTAATGATGTCTGAGACTTTCTGGTCATGATTTCTTTGCTCTTATTTTGGGAGGAAGTTCAGAGCACGAAAGCATCTGCAGTTCTTGGTACATACGTGCAACACACCCTGTGCTGCACTGGAACAGGTGCTCTTCCTGAACAAGAGGAACAGAGGGTGGGCTTCAAATAAAGAATAAAATTCTGGCAGTTAAGTAATGCAGAACTATCTGAGTTCAGTCCTTCATCCCGAGCCAGTTGATGTCAGTAAGCTTTACATCAGCCCAAGGAGAATACAGCTGCTTGAGATGGGAACAGAGCCTGCAACTCAGGGGAAGCCAAGTATGAAGTGAAAAAGCAGAATGTGGATTTTTAGATATATCAAAGAACACATGTTTTTCAGATGAAAGGTTTATTGGGCTCTAACCTCTTGATTTGCTGCACTGGTAAAATACTATATTCATCCTAACCATACCTCAGCACTACACTGCAGGCACAGGAGGCACATGAGCTCTACTCCTGCTATGGGCAGTGTAGGAACGTCATTCCACATCTGTGTCTCGAGGGCTGACTGGTTAAATACTGATGAAGCTTTCTAAGCTCAAGTAGTATCTGTGTCAGTGAGAAATCCATTCCTTAGTGCCTTCCAGTTGTGTCTCACAAAGAGCCAGCCTTACACAGAATTCTGAGTTATATTGATTTTTTAATTAAGATAAAAATATAAAGAAAAAAACTCCTTAATAATTCAGATTTCTTTTTTCATTGAATACTCAAATTTCCTCTTTGTGGTGGGCACTGATAGGACAAAATTAGTGATGGATACAGCTGGCCAACTTTGCTGCTATATTATATATCCCAATACAACAGCTGAACTTTGGGGGTTGTTTTTTAATCTCTTAATTCAGAAAAGAAACAGCATAAAATAATGTGCTTACGTTGTTCTTTGAGGTGTTTTGTTTAGTATGCTGACCATTTATTCTCATGTGAATAGTCAAGGTGTTTTGTTTATTTGGGGGCGTTTTATTCCTACTTTTAATCACAAAAAGCTCCAAGCTGTTTCAGATACGTGTTTTAGATCGATGCTTCTGCTCGTGGCTTGTCAGTCGCTTTTATGTTGAAAAGCAAGAGAAGGCCCCCAGCCCTTTCCGTTCTCGCATGGAATGAATTCCCAGAAACACTTTTTTACAATAAACGGCACTTCAGACCCGTGTTCCGTGCGCTGTTTCCGGTACCCCGAAGCCCGCTTGGGGCGCCTACTGACCGACAGCTGCAGGCAGCTCCCGTCGCTGGCGCCCGCTACCCTCTTACCCGTCGCAGACCTGTCGTCACTGCCGGGCGGAAGCTGTGTCGCTGCAGGAAGCGGGCTCTTGGCCGCTTCCTGTTTTTATGTAGGGGGGTGCAGGGCAGGGCTGGGCTGGGCCGGTGTGTGGCGGCGGCGGCGGCACCACCGGGAGCGGCGGCTGGGCGGAGGAGGGACCGGCCGCCATGGCGGTCTCCGAGAGCCAGCTCAAGAAAATGCTCGCCAAGGTAATGGCCCTTTCGCGGGCTCGGAGAGCCCCCTCCCGCCCCACATGCCCGGCTCGGTGGCTGCAGGCGTCTCCCCCCCGCTCCCTGCCCGAGTCCGTCGGGCGAGGCGGCCGCTGCGTCGAGCCGGCGGCGGCCTAAGGCCGGGGGCTGGGCGGAGGGAAGCGGGGTCCTGTCCGCGGCCTGGCGCGGGCCGTCCGCGGCGTTCGGCGGGGGCTCCGTGTCTCCTGTGTGCTCTGCGCGGGCCTCAGGAGCGGTCGGATCTCTTTAACCATTCTCCTGACCCCGGGTGGTTACGGACACTCCAGCCTGCGAGGAGCTCCGGGGTGGTCGTGTTGGCGGCCGAACGGAACAGTGTAAAAAGGTGGCGTCCTGCCGCCTGGAAACTGTAAATTGAGTTAGTTTGTAAAGGAAAATACGGTGCACCGAAATCTCGGATATACTGTTACTTGTAGTCCTGTGAAACTTTAGTTCTGGGCTAGGATGTTACCAGTAAAAGCTGACTAGAAACCGTTTGCCTAGCTGGGGCTGTCACACAGTGAAGTGGATCAGAACTGCCGTGTGGCTGTAGGGTTATAGGGCATCATGTGTGTTCACTGCTCAAAGGTAGGTGGAAGGCAAGTTCATCTTCACTGGCTAGGATAAAGGTGGGCTTTTTTGTCATCCTTGTTTAAAGAACCAAGAAAATTTCTTGAAAGGTAAATCATTAATCACTGATTCATACAGAGCCATCCGGTGTTGTGCCAAGCTTCAGGTGAAAATAGGGCTATGGCCAGCAGCCTGAAATGAAAATCCCTGTGACTGAGTATCTATAGGGAGTTATGGTTTTGGTTGGAGGAATTCTTTTAACAACAGCTAATTATCACATTTGCACAGCTTTAAAATGAAATACGTAAAGGAGGATCTGATCAAATCTGAAGAAGCCATATTAACTGGTCTTTCACCTGCATGGAATCATAAGCAGATTTTTTCATCAGTTTGAAAATGAGTGCTGAATACGAACTTGGTGTCAGCAAATGACACTGTCAGTATAGTTGTATATACCTGACTTCCCTAAATGAATTACTGCCATGCAGAGAAGAAACAGGATTGAAGATAGTCCCATGTCCTCTTTCCTCAATGCTTGTCCATATTATACCTCCATCTGACTTTCTCTAGGCACGTTCAAAATACAGTGTATGTAATAGCTGAAGAAAAATGAAGTTACTATTTCTCTGTTTTTCGGTAATGGTTACACTTTCTGTTCTGTAGCAGCTTAGTGATATTTATCATATTAAATATTGTAGTGTGTGATCTAACAAAATACTTAAGCCCTAGTTTGGATGAACATTAACATTTAAATTTAACTTCAGGTATTTATTTGCTGTTTGGTCCTGATGAGCTTCATCACTCTGTGATCTGTTCCTGACATGTAAAATGAGGAGGATACTTTGCCATCTGAGAATGGAGGAGGATAAAAAAATTTAGAAATTAAGAATCGAAATTAATTGGGTTTAGTTACCTTTGTAGAGATCACTGAGATCTTTTATTTTCCAAAGAGATTTTGACATGTCTTGGAAATGCAGAACTACTTATGAACACAGGAAAAAGATTGTCTTATTATGTATTCTAGTACTCTTTAGAATGGAAAACAGAAATAAGCACAAAACAGTATCCTTTGAGCTTTAAGTAGTAGAAACAAAATTAGAAAAGCTATCATTCTTATTAGGAAAAATGTCTTCATATGTCATTTTAATATACAGAACTTCAATCTTCTATGGTTATTTGGATCAAAGTACTGAAATTAATAGCTGATGTAGCACTTGATTTTGCTTGTGGTGGTAGCTGGGATCTTACAAGCTTATCTCTACTTTCACAGTTTTAAGAATATTAAGCTTTTAATTTTGACCTAATTTTTAAAAGCACCTCAGATAACCAAATCTGTGTTTTATCAGCCCTAACAACCACCATGCACTAGACTCCCAGTATGTCTGCTGAGCAGGGAGACATTGTTTATCTGTTCCTTGAATAAAGTGACTTGAGACTCTTGTGCATATGTTGACATCTGTGTGCTTTGGGCATAGGATGTTTCACTGTGTTGGACTGTCTTCCTACCATAGTTGAATGAAAGGATGCTGTCAGTGTTCCTTAAGACATCTAAGAATTGTAAATTTTTATTTTTTTTTTAACTTCATCACAATAAAACCACTGTCAAGAGACTATATTTTTGCTTTTCTTTCTAGTGATGGTTACCAGGAAGAATGACCATAAGGTTAAAGAGCTGCACTGCTTGGTGAACCAGCTCTCTGTTGGCCAGGAGCATGCTCTTTGTTGTCTTTGGATTATAGTTCTGAGGTTGTTAAATTCTGTAGTAGTGTGTCTGGTTTACTGAACTTCTGTGCTATGAATTACTCCCTGCTCCTGATGAAAGGGAAGAAGTGAAACCAGTATTATTACAGATAATATCGTGCCTTGAAATGTCTGCTTTCTAGTTGATAAAATACTGATAAATGACTGATAAATACTGTGATGCTCTGCAAAGTGCCATGGAAGATTCAGCTGTGTATCAGGAGTGTTGGAAACACCACTGTATTTGTTTGGAGGTGCAGGGATTAATTTTTTTTTTAGATCCAGCTACATCTCTTAATACTGCTGGTTATGGTAGAATGTGAATGAAAATGCTTTCCCCCAATCGCTTGATGTATGAATCATTATTTAAGACTAAAAGCACCTTAACACCTTCTTAAAGTTCAGTAAGTTATATAGGCAGTGTCCAGTTCAGTAATACGGAAAAATAAATTCGTACTCCAAAAGAAGAGAGGAAAGGTATTCCATATATCATTGTAAACTCTCATAAATCCAGTCTGTTGGGTAAAAGAAAATAAATTACACTGAAAATTTAGTCTAAAGTAATTCTTTGTTTTGTTTTTCAGTACAAGTACAGAGACCTAACTATACAGGAGACAACCAGTGTTATTACTCAGTACAAGGACCTCAAACCCGTCATGGATTCATATGGTTAGTCTGTGCAATGAGAAAATTTTTATTATTGAATTGTTGATGGTTTAGATATGTTTGGTAGGTTTTGTGGGGAAAAAGCAGATTAAAACTAGAAAGCACAATTTGTTTCTCTTCTTGATTATCAGTACTTCCTTAAAAACACAGTTATTTCCCAATATATTTTCTAAGATAACCTTTTCATATTACTGAGTCAGTGTAACATGCTAAGAAGTGTTACATTTTTCACAGCTTAACTTTAACTTGATTGCTCAGTGATGTCAGTTGGTGTCCTGAGACTGCTGGGATCTTACAAATTCAGCTTTGCTGTCATATAAATATATTTTTAGAGTTCTGTTTAGAAAGAACTGTAAAATGATGAACAAATAACTCATTAAATGGAATTGTGGCAGTCCTTAAGACTGTGAAGAAAACAATATCAAATACATAGAAAATTGGCACAAAGCGGTTTTTAATGTAAATTAACAATGACAGTCAGTGTTTGATAGCTACTTTGAAGGCTTTGGGTAAATTTGAGTGCATTGAATGAAGATGATATCTAGGGTCAGCTCCAGAGCCTGAGAGCATTGTTTCATAAGATATAGTGAGCCAGTATAGCTGCCGAGGTCATCCTCCTGATACCTTTTTTAAGCTACCATCTGTGGCATTCCTATGGGAGCTCATTTATATTACTAATATGTCATCAGAGATTTTAGTGTCTTCTGCTTTCAAAATTCTAAATCTGGATTGAGAAGTACTAAAAAGGGACATGGACAGGTGAAAAATAAATTAATTTTAACTTGAATAACTTGAATAGCTGCAAGCCAGCAGTTGCCACAGTGACTGGAGAATCAGAAACAATAGTGAAAGTACTGTGGTTGGAACAGTGTGCAGTACACAAGTTTGTGTGTACGATACTGATCAGAATTCCATATCCCTTTGACCTGTAGCAAGAAGCCCATTTGTGTTACCTCACTCTTTCAAAGCTGCCTGGGAAAGGCTGAGCACAGACCAGTTACAGATAATTGGTATTATTTGAAGCAATGAAATGAGCAACAAGAAATTGGGTACATTGCTGTTGAGATAGTTTTCAAGTTTATATTAATAATTAAATATAGAGCCTTATTTAAGTAATCTAAGACTAGAAACTTTCAGGTGAAATTAGGAAATTTAAAACTTTGTTACGAGAAGTTGATTCATTCAGGCAAGAATAACGTATTGGATTGAAAGTATGGGAAAACTAAATACAGCAGTTCAGTAAACTGGGGTCAGGGTTGCTGTGCAGTTTGTCAACTAAGATTAAAGCTTTGGTAGCAAGTCAAGTGCTTCACATTTCTGCCTCTTCAGTGTATTATTGTTAGGTTAAATTACCTTTACTGATTATATAATAAATGCCTACAGCCCAGAGACTGTCAGTATTCTTGCTGACTTGTTTCTTTGGAGAAAGCATAAGGAATTCTTTGTAACCTAAAATGTCAGGTATTTTCTAAATTAAGTTTGCGTTGAGATTATCTTTGCAGCAGTTTGTATGCTTTGCGGTTTGTATGGTTCCAACATGTTTTACATCTCCAAATGAGGAAACAGTTTTATTTGCAGTGAAGGAAGTTTAACAATAATGAGTCACTCATTTCTCAGAAATGCATTATTCATAAGAAGTTACCAGACTACAGACAATCATTTGCTAGTCTATAAATGTGCAAGAGCAGAACCTTTCAAGCTGAGTTTGGTATATGTGAAACTTCTGAAAACCTCTGCTAGCAGATGGGGTATAAACTGAACAGACATTAAAGTTGTTTGTTTTAAAAGTATTTTGCTCTCTTTCAGTTTTTAATGATGGTTCGTCTAGGGAGTTGATGAGCCTCAGTGGAACCATTCCTGTGCCTTACAGAGGTATGCATTGATAATTATCATCACCATCATTATTTTCCCAGATTACATGAAAAACTATTTAGATTTGTTGTGATTCAACTTCACTACTTCAGTGATCACTGTTTTCTCACAATCCTTTACTTGTCCAAAGTATAGTGTTTTAAAGAAATTGTACCCTATTTTTGCTGCAGAATAAAATTTTAATGTTGAGCATTGCTTTGTCAGTCTTGTACAGCTCTGCAACATTTCTCTTCTTTCAGTACTGCACATTTTTCGAGCTTCCCAGTTGAATGAGAGTTGCAAACCATTGCTGCAGTTAGCAGTTCAGGTTAGAGTCTAGTAATGTTGCATTGTAGGACAAATGAGATGGTATATTAGTGGTAAATTATTATTGTAAATCAAAGATAAATTGTTTTGAAAAATGTTGACTTCATAGCCATATTGTGAGCTCTGTATTGAATGTTACTGGTAGAATTAAGCTTCAGCTTTCTGCAGTTGAAATTACTGGGTTTAGGAGTTTTTCATAAATCTGATACAAGAGGACAACTGAAGCGTTGGAGTAACTTAAAATCTTTCAAAATATCTTTTCTAGGTAACACATACAATATCCCAATTTGCCTGTGGCTGCTTGACACCTACCCTTTCAACCCCCCAATTTGTTTTGTTAAACCTACTAGCTCTATGACAATAAAAACTGGGAAGCATGTTGATGCAAATGGAAAGATATACCTTCCTTATCTGCATGAGTGGAAATACGTAAGTATAGGGAACTTGAAAATCTCAAATTGCTCAGTTTTGAATGTCTTTAGATTGTTGTGTTATTTTTAGAAAAACACTGTAATCCTTTTTATTTAAGGTCTTAAAACTGGTTTTTTGTTGTTTTTTGTTTTTTTTTTTAATGAAAACAACTGCTTATTATTTGTAATGTCTTAAAGTTCAGAACGTTGCATTCTGTAGTTCAGCACTTGCGTGGTAATAGTGGAAAATGACGGCCTAGATCAGGATGCAGGATGCAGGTCTTGCACAAGCAAGAGGAACATCTAAGATACACATGATAAAGAATTCATTCAGTTTGAGAGGTTGGTAAAAATAAGTAAGTGGATTGTAGAGCTAAGAAAATTTGGAAATAGGATATTTAATCAGGTGATGCATTCATGATGCTTGTCCTTATTTTGTCAAAATGAAATCATGCCTGTATTAAATATAGTTATAAACTGAGAAGCCCAGCTTAGCTATATTTAAAGGAGATTTGTGCCACTCCTTAGTGGGTTAGAATATTTTTTCTATTGAGTCATTCTGAACCTAAGCAAAAGCTATATGCTGTATGAAATCAAAATCTGTGAAAACTTAGTGATCTGTACTTTTTCATGTTGGAGAGTGGACTTAAGTTTTCGAAAAATAATTATAATCCATCATTGCACAGTCATCTTCAGTCCTTTATTGCAACGTATTCCCCAGTTTATTCTGAGTGCAAACACTACTGTAGCTGTACTTCGCTATACTGTTTTGAATACTGGCTGGCTAGGTTTGGTATCAGTAAAGGAATCCAGAAAGGAAGTTATAAATGCACATATACACACACACATGCTCATACTCATAGACGCACACACACATACATATAAAAAAAAATGAACAAACCCCAAACCACACAAACAAAAGGATGGTTTTGAGAGCTGATAGAATGATAACATTTTTTTTATGATTAGTTAAATTTTCTGTCAGTGAAATCAACACCTTGTGATTTGCTTACTTTCACAGCCCCAGTCAGACTTGCTAGAACTGATTCAGGTCATGATTGTTGTGTTTGGTGATGAACCTCCAGTCTTTTCTCGGCCTACTTCTTCGTCAAGCTACCCACCGTACCAGGCAACAGGCCCACCAAATAGTAAGTGATCGTGACTACTAATTTCTACAAATACTCATACTCCAAAGTGGCATTTGCTCTGCAAAGTTTGTCAACAAATTATGTATTCTACTCTAGAATGACCTTCTGTATTACTGGCTAATGAAGTCACCTGTGCTGTACTTGCCCTGTTTGAACTACGTTGGAAGAATCTGTGTAGTTTTTTGGCTTTTGAAAGAGAGAAAAATCAAGTTTGTTTTTAAAACAAACAAAAAACCAAATAACAAACCAACCAAAATCCCCACAAACACCACCTCCCCCAAGACCCTTAAAATAACCAGTAAACTGTCAACATTACCATTGCGATATAATTCAAAAAATTATTCAGATAACCATCGCTGTGTTTTGTTTCAGTGTTTTTTATTCTCTTAACACAAGTCCATTTGCTAAGTTTCCTTCAACCATTGACTCCGTAAGAAGAATCACACTGCTTGTGTTTCGTATGCTCACACTCCTGGTTTTTGTTTGGTGTTTGTTTGTTCTTTTTTTAATAATTGCTGGCTGAATATAGAAGTAAAAACTGCATCATGGTTTTTATATTGTTCCCTGTCGATGTGGTACTCTGACACGGCACCCAGTCTCACTTTCTTGCAAAAATTCTCAAGACTTTTTAAATCCTTTACTTATTTCTGGAGGCATCTTATTTTAAAGATTGAGGGTAGGTGGATGGGGGAAAAGAGGAAGTGAGAAACAGAAAATCCTTGAAAATCTTCTGAGACTCTGCCTTGGGTGGAGAAAACTGCCAGTAGAGTAGACCTACTCAAGCTGAAGACTGGGGCAGGATGGGAGGGGGAGCAGATTAGCTGGAGATTATTTAATGATATTATGACAGTTCTACAAGAATTTAATAGTAGAGTAGCTGTATTTAGGGTTATATATTTTTGCTGTATTGTTAAGTCTGTGTCTGTTTTCTGTTGAAATCTGGCTTTTATCACATCATAGTGTTACATCTGAAAAGTTCAAGTCTGTTTATTACTTTTTCCAGCAGAAACCATTTTTAACAAGGTCTTAGGTTCTCAACATGTGAGCAAAAGGGCAATAAACATAAATGGGACCATTAGGCATAGTTGGCTGAAGGTGTTTGGGACTATTTAGTTTGTCCGGAACTAGCTTAAGTATAGGAGCACTAGATGATTCTGCTGTTGTGATTTTCCAAGACCAGAGGGTGTCAGTACAAGTATGGTTTTACTAGAAACTGTGACCTGTTGTGCTTCAAGGAAGGATCGTCATTGGAAGCAGGCTTGATTACTCTTGTAGACACTCTATGCTAGCACAGCTGTAGTAATTCTAGTGGAAATGTTTCAGGATTTTGAAATTGTTAATAGCTACTTTGTTTTACTAGTGTAATCAGTTTTTCCTTATTTTACAGACATTTAGGTTTGTTTGTTTGTGTTTTAAAGTTCTAGATGCAGTGTTTAAAAAGAAATTAAGCCCAGGTTAAAAAATTGAATCATTTGAAAGTATTTAAGGATAAAAAATAGCTTGGCTCTTAAGAAAAGCTATTTTATACAATATTCCTAAAATTACTAGAAATATGGAATAAATATATTCAAAACATAATTTTTATAATAGAATTTTAAGATTTCCAAGAAGAAACTTAAAATTGCTAAGGTCTTAGATATGTATATGTGCTGTTAATTTTTTTGAAATCAGAACTTCTAAATAGCAGAAGTGACTGGATAAGCTCATGGTTGGATTGTTAAACAGCTGATCAGCTGTTGCAAAGTCTAGCTACTCTGAAGGTACAGAAATTACACACATTATTGAATGAGTAGAGAACAATGGCTGCGTTTGAAAGGTTATTTTGTTTTTCAGCTGTACATACTAGAAATGGAGACAGCTGTTCAGGTGTCATCTTTAATAACATGCTTTCTTCTTTTTTTCTGAATTTCCCAGCTGCAGATACTCTTTCTTATATATCCACATTTTACTCTACTAGTTCAACTGTTTGTTACGCATTTTTAAATCGATATCCATTTTTATCCATGCAGTGGTTCGTTTAAAGTAACAATTAGGAAAAAAAATACACAGTGAAAGGTGTTCTAGCTAGTTGATCTAAGGAATGTGTAAATTACTTAAATTACAGTTCTCATACTTTTCCTCATATCAAAATACTCATGAGAATATTCTAACCACAGTTGATAGGTGGAAGTAGAATCTTTAGCCATGCAAAATTTGTCTGCACGTTGTGAAAATGTGCTTGACTACAGAAAGGAAATTCTAACTGGTCAATATGCAGAGGCTAGGTCCACTGCAGTTTAGCCCTTTATATGGGGGGAAACAGCCGCTTGGGCAGTCGGCACAGAGGTAGCAAACAACAGACATCTGCGTGTATCCCTCTTGCCAGGCTGCATGACAGCAGCATGGGAAATGTCTGGGAGTGTAGTGAGAAGTGATGGTGTTAGAGGATGCAGGGTAAGCGTTCTTGAGGGGATTTGGCCATAGCATGACTTCTCTCTGGAACTTCTTGTTCTGTTGTATTATACTGTATTTACTGTTCAATAACATTTTGAGAAGGATCTTACTGCAGATTAATATATATGTGACCTTAATATATTATTAAACTCCTGAAAAGTAAAAATATGCAAAATCATTATTTTATTTAGCTTCATATGTACCAGGCATTCCAGGTGGAATATCTCCCTATCCATCAGGAAGCACTCCAAACCCGAGGTAAGAGCCCCATGACACCATCATCATTTACATGAGACCCAGTTTCACTGGATAGTATCTAGTATTAGTTTAATTTTGTGTATGGTGTATTTCTTGTATAATTATTGCATTAGCAGGGTTTTTTTTTAAAGTGAGGACTGAATTCTTGTTAATAGCCAGAAGAAAGTTTGAGAAAGATTTAGCTTTCTTAGTGCTGCTTGCTCAGATACAATATACTCGATAATATCATTTTGAATATATATAGAAATAATATATAAAGTATATATTATACTTGATAATATATTTTGAAAGTTATTACCTAATTCCCAGATGTTATCTCATTTCACTGGTGTATCAGATTAGGTTTTGTAAGGTTGATATATTTCCATGATATAGAAAGAAACAATTTTCTATAATTTTCTTCTACAATTTTGGGTGATTTAGCATTGTTAGTGTTGTTTGGGGTAATCAGCAACTCCAAACATCGAACAAAACAATTGCTGGATTAACACAAACCTTCAGTCCAGCATAAATGTGGATTTAATTCAGAGCACTCCAAGAGAATTTGCAGGGAACAAAACTATTTTAAAAGCTTTTTATTAATACAAAGCAAGACAGGGAAGTTGTGAATGCTCCACCCCTGGAGGTGTTCAAGGCCAGGTTGGACAAAGCCTTGGGTGGCATGGTTTAGTGTGAGGTGTCCCTGCACATGGCAGGGGGTTGGAACTAGATGATCTTAAGGTCCTTTCCAAACCTAACTATTCTGTGATTGAATGGAATAAATTTTATAGGAGTTTGGAATAAAGCTTTTCAAGAAGACTTGCAGTTCTGTCTAAAGAAATAGTAAGATGCTGATTACTGCCTCCTAGTGTGTACCTACATTTTTTTTGCACTATAATTAATTCTTGTTATTAATGTCCTAATGTCCTGATTTTATCTTAGGAGCATATGAGGAGTTGCTGTAATAAATAACATTCTGATTAAAAAATAAAATAAACCCCTGTAAGCATTAGGAAAGTGGGGTGTTATGTTTTAAAGAAGTGAAAACGGGGGTTTGATAGCTTTTTATGGTAAGCTACTTCCTCCTAAATACATTTATTTAAAGTGATCTTGATGTTTGAACAAAAATGAGTACTAGAACTATTTCAAAAATTAGATAATTTAGTAATAAACAAAAAAAGTCTTAAGAACTATAAAATTTGCAGTTATCTGGAGAGGCAGAGAATATACT